>OZ026619.1:6632021-6633021 GCA_964020975.1 Hermodice carunculata
GACATAATGTTAACGTGAAGGCCATCTTTCTGTTAGAAATCATCTTTCACCCAATAATTGGTACAACTATATCACGAAATGTTCTTCGAAAAATATGGAAAAAATACCCTAGGTACTCATGAAAAAATGAATTCCAGAGTAAATGTGTACTATAATTATAACTGGCCTCATAATTCAAAATCAAAATCAACTTCTTGATGTTTTGTGAAAACCCAAAGTTATTTTAAAAACCTCCACGACGGAGGGATACTTACATGTGGAGAATCTTGCAGTTTCATTGAAAATTGAACACAGGGACGGGTCCAAAATATAACGCACCACCAAGTATCTATTAAGCAAACTCGAATAGTAGATCATTAGTTTTGGGTAAGTGCAGGTACTTGATAAAATGTGAATATTATTACAAAGAAGATAACTAACAGCAACATTTGATATACATGTATATATATATAGTGTGAAATATATATGTATATATATAAAGTGTGAAATATATATGTATATATATATATATATATATATATATATATATGTATATATATATGTATATATATATGTATATATATATGTATGTATATACATGTGTATATATATATATATATATATATATATATATATATATATATATATATATATATATATATATATATATATATATATATATATATATATATATAGTGATGTATTGCACATGTTTGTAAATAGCCTTTAATTTAATGGTTGTGTGCTTCCTCCTATACCTGTTCAGCTTCTTAGGAATATTTTGTTATATATATCGATTTTGTTGCCGATAATCAAAAGCTGCTTAGTCGAGTGTACAGCAATCTTATGACATCCATCGACTGATTGGAAAGGAACATTCACATGCCCACATCTTGTGGTCCATACCACACATGGTATAGCATTGCGCGTTTGAACCAATTTGATTCGTCATGGCAAAATGACACACACACAAACACACACACACACACACACACACACACACACACACACATATTATATA
>OZ026619.1:6633221-6658221 GCA_964020975.1 Hermodice carunculata
AAAATCAACTTCTTGATGTTTTGTGAAAACCCAAAGTTATTTTAAAAACCTCCACGACGGAGGGATACTTACATGTGGAGAATCTTGCAGTTTCATTGAAAATTGAACACAGGGACGGGTCCAAAATATAACGCACCACCAAGTATCTATTAAGCAAACTCGAATAGTAGATCATTAGTTTTGGGTAAGTGCAGGTACTTGATAAAATGTGAATATTATTACAAAGAAGATAACTAACAGCAACATTTGATATACATGTATATATATATAGTGTGAAATATATATGTATATATATAAAGTGTGAAATATATATGTATATATATATATATATATATATATATATATATGTATATATATATGTATATATATATGTATATATATATGTATGTATATACATGTGTATATATATATATATATATATATATATATATATATATATATATATATATATATATATATATATATATATATATATATATATATATATAGTGATGTATTGCACATGTTTGTAAATAGCCTTTAATTTAATGGTTGTGTGCTTCCTCCTATACCTGTTCAGCTTCTTAGGAATATTTTGTTATATATATCGATTTTGTTGCCGATAATCAAAAGCTGCTTAGTCGAGTGTACAGCAATCTTATGACATCCATCGACTGATTGGAAAGGAACATTCACATGCCCACATCTTGTGGTCCATACCACACATGGTATAGCATTGCGCGTTTGAACCAATTTGATTCGTCATGGCAAAATGACACACACACAAACACACACACACACACACACACACACACACACACACACACATATATATATATATATATATATATATATATATATATATATATATATATATATATATATATATATATATATATTTATCTATTTATTTATAATCAAAGATGTACTTTGGATCAAATATTTCTACGAATTATGTTGTAAATATGCAGAGATGGTTAGAAAGTTTGGGTTCAATAATTTTAGAGATTTTATACTTGCCTGTTATTTTACTGTTGGCATCATTGTGTTTTAATATTCACTTTCAGACATTTAGGCTGCCATGTTTAGTGTCAAAAGTCCGGGGCTATCGGTAGCAAGCAGTGGGCGATGACGGTTACAACTTTGCCTGGTCATACTTAAAATCGTGTTTAGACAAACTATGTTTTGACATCATGTTTTTGACATAAATGCTAATGTCTTGCATTCTTTTCTGACATGCCTAAATGCACATTTATTCAAAATTACTCAAAATTGAGAGTATTTCGAAAATGTCACAAACCTGACACACTACCTTGAAGCACTCGCTCAGGGTTTGCAGTGAAATAGAGCTTAATTGTTTAGAGACTTTGAAAGTGAGAGGTATATGTCATCAAGGAGTTTGTTTCACATTTCCAGTGCAGGATGTCCATTGTTGCAGTTTTTAGGATTTCCCTTTGTTTGTACAGGTTGTCCAGCTGCCACTGTTTATTTTACGATCACTGGAACTGAATACTGCCCCACTTTATTCCTACTTCAGTGGCAGGTGGTAACTAGGATAAGCTATCCTGCTCGAAAGGGTAAAAGGGTACATTCTGCTTCAGGGGTCAATCAAATTGTTCTTACCTGAACCTGTACTATACACATTTAGAAATTCTGTTTTATTTGACAAGTATTTTTCTTTCATAATGAAGCTCTGCTTTATAAGCAGAACTTCAGGCATTTAGCTAAGTCATCATTTGCCACATTCATATTTATCCAGTATTATGTGAGTTGTTTTAGCTGAATATTTAACTTAGAAAGGGCGCCACTACTCAGAGAGACATGTATGCTATATGCTCCGAAACATGTTCTAAGTAGTAACAATCTAAAGATCCCTTAATTTGTGTTGACTTATAGAGCCTGTCAAAATTACTGAAGCATGCGTGCAATATGGACAATAGTACTTGCGTATGTGGACAGGTTAGACAGTGACAAGTTAGCTTATGGAGAGTAAAAAGTTCGGACTGTGGAATAGGATAATGACTTCTAGGAAATGGTTCTAGACAAAAAAGGACACAAACACAATGTGTATATACATATATATATATATATATATATATATATATATATATATATATATATATATATATACATATAAATATATATACATATACATATGTATATACATATATATATATATATATATATATATATATATATATATATATATATATGTATATATGCATATATCAGTTCTGAATCATAAAGAGTTAAACCTGCTTCAGAAACGCAACTCACTTTAACATTTGTTCATCCATTCGATCATTCACTGGCCATGCATCAGTTTTTAATCAAGGTAAGTGTAAACATCTGAGCCTCATGAACGTGCTTAATAGCTCAACACCAAAACGTGTCTTCTGGTATATCTTTCCCGGCTGTCATACAAACTCATATGTGTTCATACTTTCATTGAAAATTTAACTGATGATCTTCAAATTTCAAAATTAGACATGCACTGAAAATATAAGAGCCCGATATTATACTTTGCCTCATAAGAATAGTCGACAGTCTCACAGGCAAACCAGTCCTAGCACTTTCTATGTGTGTAACTTCAGCTTGAGTCAACACCCACATGGTCACCCAAAAGGGGAACACAACAATTATCGATGCATCAATGTTCTGCTTTCAATACCAATGTGAAGAAACTTCACTCCTGACTTAAAACAGGCAGCCGTGTATTGAAGGGAACTGGTGATTTTATACCCGTTTCCCTAACCATTGAAACAGTCTTCCTTAATGACGAACTTCAGCTTTTTCCCCCCAACACATATTGGCCTATCCACTTAAAAGCCCACATTTCGCACTTACTCCAAAGAAATATGGCAGGTGTGTTGCCTTTCTGTGTTCCTGACTTGTCCATCAGCTGAAATGACAGCAAAGGGAGAAAGTAGACCTACATCGTTTTTGTGACATTTGTGAATCTGAAACATTACAACAACACTCTACCTCCGTTATAACCATGAGCTGAAGCACAAAGCCAAGTTTTACTGTCAGTGGAAAAAGAGCAGAACATGTCCCTTACAATAGAATTGCATATTGAGCTAATTACGTAGAGTGACTGTTTATGGGGACTACAATGCAGTAATAGCTCAGTATACCTGAAAGGAACTTTGCCAATATCGATGCATATTAGGTTTTATGTTCTAGGTGTGTACATGACACTATATATTTTAGACTATCAGCCTGTAGTACACAGTTTCGGTTGTTTTGTATATATATATACATATATATATATATATATATATATATATATATATATATATATATATATATATATATATACATATATATGTGCATATGTGTGTGTGTGTATAATCATTAATTCTCGAATTATCAAAATGAAAGGTAGCCCAGACGCTACTCAAAATCGAGTCTCCTACATATACTTACAGACAAACAAAAATATAGTAAATTCGGAAAAGGCGTGACAATGCCAGTCTTCTGCATTTTTTTCCAGAATCACTAGTCTTATGGATAAGTGAATCCGAATTGTCACTTGTCCCTCTGCCACGGATCATAAATTACAAAACATCACCTGGGGGAGGGGGAGCTTGTTTCCATTAATAGTGAATAATTGTCTGTCGCATATGCAGACATTTCTGGAAATAGTTTTGGAAGCTAGAAATATTTGTTTATTTGCAAAGAAACACAGCTTGCCAATGCTGTTTGGTGAAACCTTCAGCGGGTTCCCCAGCTACACCTCAAGCACAGTCCCATGCTATACATGCTAGCTTGTCTGCGTTTCTCGCTGTCTCAGCCAGGCAATTGGGCTTTCTTGTTTACGATCGAAAATTTGGTTGTCCACTGGACCACTGATGTTCAAAAGTCACTTGTCTTACCTAGATATCTACCTTTCTGGGACAACAAGATCAAAAAAAAAATTGTGGAAGCCTGAAAGCGACAACCTATAACAATGATAAACAAAAGTATTACGTGTGTCTTTTTTGGGTAGATAATAATTGTAGCTAAAGCTAGTGAAATATTACACTCATCCGTTCTCTTTTTGTTTCATAGAAAATGCCAATAAGTTAATTTATAATGAAATTGTCATTACCATATACTCATCTGGGACCATTTGAAAGGATCACAGCATTTCTATCTATCCTGCACAAAAGCAAAACTTGTATTTGTAATGGCCAACAGAGATATCTGGAGAATGGTAGCAATTATCAATGTGTATACTCTGGTGAGCTCAACTGCCAGCTTGGAACTTTGCTCGAAGAAAAATTTCTTATTTTCATGCATTAATAGCAGCAATATATCTTGCAACTGTGATCAGATTTAAGTAGTTAAAAAGATATATCTATATTTGTGTTTTATATTGCTTCTATTTGTTAATATAATCCTTAGTACATTGACATTACAGAAATATGATATGACATGGCTTCTTTTTGTAGGTAAAGGAAATTTATAATAGTGATTGACTTGATTTTAGAACCTGATATCAACTCATATAAGGGAATGTCATTGGGCATATTTTCCCCCAGCGCCTAAGAGAAAACACTTCAGCCACTTATTCTGCAAAGAATATCAAGACCATATGTAAAAGACGGCCTAAAGCTATAAATTATGACGTTATTTGAAACTATAAAATACGTAACATGATCCCATATGATCAAAGAGGTATAGAGATATCAAATATCTGCGTTATATTATAGGTGCGCTTGTTGAATAATAACCATACATGTGGTTTGGGTTTTTTCTTCGCATTGGAGTTGACGATATTAAGCAAACTGTCACATAATTGTCTTTTATTCGTGAAAGCTGCAATACAAAAATTGAAGATTGTAATTCAAGTGAAGTAGCGTTTCCATCCTTGATCCATGGAATCTCTGCTTTTTAAGCTCATCTGACTTGTCAGTCAGATGAGCTTAAATGGTAGGTCTTTGCGTTTACTTTGTCTGGCACCTTGCAGCTGGCGTCCACAATTCGACTTTTTCTCCAACATCACATGAAAGATTCACTTTAAACTTGGTGGGCATGTACCTTGGTTGGGTTGCTGCTGCATATGTTCAAATGGTCACACTCCAGCAATATTTTTTGTTGTTGTCATATTTGTGTAAAATCTTAAAAGAAAATCTTCTTCTCCAAAACCACTCAGCCAATTGCCTTGAAATTCCATTGGGTCACTTATGGCGACCCCTAGATGTTTACTTATTCAAGAAGTGATGCTGCACTTTTTTCTATTTCTCATGAATTTTCGTGGGGGGTGGCTTTTTTGGACTACTTCTCTGAAACTGTCAGCCAGATTCACTACAAACAAGGTGGCAACATTTTTCTTGTGGGTCTCGACAAAGTTTGTTGGAATTGTCATGCCCCAATGAAGTTTTCTATTTTGTAAGAATTTGTTTGTTCTTTTTGGGTTAAAATAAGAAAAAAAATCTAAGAACCCCCTAACCAAATTGCTTCCAAATCATGCAGCAACAGTACCCGGGACACATAGTAGTTAATCTGTCCACAAGGTGGAACTGAGTTTCAAGGCAATTGTTAAGGATTCTAGTTTTTTTATGTTTTGAATGATTGCCAGGCATCTTTATACTGTGTGTTTCCTGTTTGGCTTATATTGAGAAACCAACCAATCAGTCTATGCCACAGTGGAAGTCCATGCTTGTAAACATTGGGGGAGAGGCCTCAATAGGAGCGGTATCACTCTGTAAAAATGCCATTTCTTGGCATTCGCTGTTAAAGTATTAGCAATGGAAACTAAATGTACCAGTAAGTGTGTATATTTGTGAAGAAAATGCTAAATGGAAGCATGTCATTCAAGAAATCTTTCCAGGTGTCAATATTCTTGACTTGTTTCAAAGTCGATGCCCTATTGGTTCTGTCTGGACACAAATACCATTATTTTATATTTGTATATTACAAGCTTGGAATGAGTTCTTATTTCCATTTCAACCAAGTACACCTATTTCTGTACGTAAAGAAATGCTTTGGTTTAATGATAATAGAGTAGTGCAAAAAAACCCGATTTTTTATAGAAAGTGGTATGATAGAGGAATAAAATATATCAATGATATTGTAAATGAGAATGGTGAATTTCTTACACCAGAACAAATAAATGAAAAATTTGGGTTTGTGCCAAACTTTCTTGAGTATCTGCAAATTCGGTCTGCTATTCCATATCAATGGAAGCAGACTGTTAAAAGTCAACAAAATATAACTCTCTGCAATACTGCATTAAAATTTTTCATAAATGGCAAATTTCTTTCACTTGATCAATTAAAATGCAAAGATATATACTGGGTAATGATAGAACACAATGAAGTGAGTGAACCCTCATGCACTAGAAAGTGGCTTCATATCTTTCCAGAACTGAACTCCAACACTGCTTTGTTTTGGGAAAAAGTTTTCTCATTGTCATTCAAAACTACAATAGAAACAAAGTTACAAGCATTTCAGTTCAAGATCATACATAGGATAATTGTGAACAAGCACTGGTTATATAAAATCGTTATTACAGACAATGAAATATGTGAAATATGTGGAGAACATATAGAAACAATAGTTCACAAATTTTGGGACTGTCCTTCCTCAAATTCCTTTTGGAATCAGTTATCTAATTTTTGGGAAACATATATGAATGAAAGCGTTACATTTACACAGGGAAATATAATATTTGGCCTGTTTGACACTCCCAACAAAATCAACCTGAACTACTGTATCTTGTATGGAAAATATTATATTCATTCACAAAGATTTGGTTCTGAAAATATCAACTTTACTTCTTTTTTATTTCTGTTAAAAAGGAAAATTTCTGTATTTGAATATATTAGTGCAGTAAAAGCTAGAACTACACAATTTAAAGCAAAATGGGAAACCTTACAAAAAGCAATTTTACTTAAATTGTCACATCTCCGGCAGTTATCACTGTAATGCGTGGACCATCATGGGTATCATGTACAATGGCTATGAACAACCATTTTGAATCAAATGTATTTTGTGCTTCATAATCATAACAATTGTATAATGAATAAGTCAAAAAGAATATATATATTATACATGGTATTTTTATATATTGCTACACTACACTTGCATATATGTGACAAGTTGCTGCAACATTTTACATCTTGCACATAATGTACTCTCTTGTACTATACTGTATGGCAGATACAAGTTGTATAATAATGTATTGTACTATATGTATACTGTAAATAGAGGAACTCAATAAAAATATTGAAAAAAAAAAGTGTGTATATTTGTTGTTGGTGTATTTTGTAGAACGGTTATGAACAGAAAGTTAGGAAACTCATGTTTTACTAGGCACAATTGTGGGTGATAATATGGCGCTTCAGCTGACATAGTAACCACCAGGTTGAGTAACCCTTTACTTTGACCAAAGGCTCTGGTAAGTTACGAAAATTTCACAAAAAAACATGTTACAATACACCAACATTCGAACCAAGACAGTGACTGATAATGTTGTTTTGGCAAACTCATTTTAAAATGCTTGACCAGATCGTAATTAAATAACCTAAATAGGTACTGTAGGCCTCTTGATATTGTGCAATTGCTGACTGACATCTGATGGGACTTATAAAAGGTAAGTTTTGCAGGTAGGATTTCTTCTTACATTTGCACATGATCGGTGTGGCTGACTGATGAGTGCACCTGCATATGATTTGCCATAAGAGATACCTGTCATAACTGAACGTGTCTGAGGAAGTGGCAAAACGAATGTCTGTTTCTTGCATCATCGGCATTTAACTGCAAATGTGAAACTCTGTGATGATATATCGTTTAGTTTAGTTTGGGAACAGGCTGGCCAGTTATTGGACTTGAGGTAAAGGGGGATAGGTGTAGAATTTCGAAAGTGCTTTGTATGTGGTGATCCCTGCTTCTTCTTCTTATTTTTTTTTATTGATTTTTTTTTTTTGGGGGGGGGGGGAGTTAACACACTTTACAGTGGGCCACAATGTAGAAACATGTTGAATTATTGATTAGGTATTAAAATGTCCATTAGCTGTGCAGTGAAACGTAGGATTTTTCAATGAATTATGTTAATGTTTTTTGGGAAAATGTTAGAAAATCTGCTCAGAAACCGCCAGCCAATCGCTTTGAAAATGCACAGAAACACTTCTGAGAACCTTGTGATCTTAATTGTTCAAGAAGGGGTGTTTTTTGGGGGGAAGGGGTGTTTGTTGGTTTGTTTGTTTGTTTGTTTGTTTGTTTGTTTTTTGTTTTTTGTTTTTTTTTTTTTTTTTGTTGTTTTGTTTTGTTTTGCTATTATAGTTTCCAGGCCCAGTTCAGTCTGTGCATGCAAGGTCAGTTCAGCACAGGACTGTCACATTCCGCTTGTTCAATGACGTATATATTTTTTTAAAATCTGTGTTACTCTAGCCAGTCGATATAAAATTAAATTTGCTGAGTGTTTGCGCATTATGCATTACTTAGGTATCGGCACTTGCAATTATCACATGTCACAACTCGAATGTAAAACAAACTTTAGGATCCTGAAGTGAAAAACATCATAAACAGGAATTGTGGGATAAATTGAATGAACAATGCAAGAGGCAGTACACCCATGTTGTTGTCAAGATGTGCTTGCTTTATAGTTATCTTCTGTTGTAACTGATTGTACTGTAAACTGCGCTCTGAAAGGAAATGGAAACCTTGACTTGCAAAAATGTTTCACATATCCAAAGTATCATGGAATACGTACACCATTTAGAGTAACTAATGAACTGATTGAATGCAAATTTATAATACATATTTACAATTGGTTAAAGAAATCCGATTTTACCAGACCACGTGGTTTGCTTTATGGACAATAACTTTTAGTTTTAGAAGGTTTACAACTGGAAATAAACTCTCCATTACCAAGGCATATGATGATCTAGCCATACAGGTAGACAGTATTTATCATCTAAGCATTAATGATGCAATGTCAGCAAACACCTAGTACATTTATTCTGATCCCACAACTACATCGCCTTGATCTTTTTCCTTTAATGTTGCCATTCTAATTGTCAAATTGATGCATTTTCAAAATATCTTTTCTTGGAAGAGTATACATAAATAGATCAAGCTTGACTCAGTGGCTCAGAAACTTATGTGCAAACAATGATAGCCAAAGCCCTTCACTACAAATCCATATTGGAAAGAACCGCATTAAGTTAAAAGCTTTATCTTGACTCTTTCAATCGACAATTATATTCCACATGTCGCATTGACATTGGAACATCCATATTTAGTCTTTCTTTAGCATGTTTAGTATACTAATGTCACGGGAAAACACGCATATTTCTAATATTTGCTTATAAGGTGAACAAGTGACGGATGACTATTACAAGTATGCCTAATTTTACTTACAACCTTGTTCAGAAAAAATATTTGTATTTTAATAACATTTTCGTGACATAAATGCTAGTGATTTTCATTCTTTTCTGACATGCCCTAAAAAGGTGCTGTTAATATCCGAACATTGTTAAAATGTTCGGTTGCCATTATGTAAGAGTTGCCTGTTTCCGTACTAATTTTATCTTTTGACATTATTCTGTTTAAATATTTGTCTTTGATTTATCTTTTATATGTTTTCTGTCAGGTTACCCCCCCCCCCCCCCCGTGGCTATCAGTAGCAAGCAGCAGCCGATGACAGCTACAAGTTTGCCTACTTGTATATAGAATCTAGTTAAGAAAAATAATATATTGATATCCTGTTCTTGACTTAAATGATAATGACTTTTACTCTTCTCTGTCATCTCTGAGTACAAATATATTCAATGTCAAAAAATACTCAAACTTGACAGTATTAACTCAAAACGCATAAAACTGACTCATTCTATTTAATCATTAACTCAGGGTTGGCAGTGAACTACAGCTTTTTTGTTCAGATACTTTGTAAGTGCTAAGTAGATGTCATCATAGGTTTGGTGTACATTTCTGGTGCAGGATGTCCATTGTTACATTCCTTGTCAGAATTTCCCGCTGTTTTCTCAGGTGCTTCGTTGTAACTGTTGAGTTTATAATCACTGGGACTGAATATAATGCCCCAGTATGTCTCTACTTATACACTGGGAGGTGCTTGAACTAAGGTAATCTATCCAGCTAGAAAGGCTACATAAGGTACAGCGGCAAGTCAAATTATGCTCATCTGAACTTGTACTAAACATATTTGGTAATTATGTTTGGTTTGACAGGTATGCTTTATTTATATTGAAGCGAATGTATAGTTGACATGTTCATAATTTCCCACTTTTATGTGGGATGTATTGGCTGAATATTCAGACAAGGGCTGCCATTCAAAGAGACATGGACGGGTAAAGGCTCTGAGGCATGTTTGAGTAGTTACCCGCTGAACACCCTTTAATACGTCTGAGCTAATGCAGCCTGTGTCAAAATTCTACAGAAGAACATGTGCAATATGGACAATAGGACTTCCCTATGTGTTTTGGTTAGACATTGGCAGGTTAGCTTACAGATTGTAAAGAGTTTGAACTGTGGAATAGGGTAACGTCTGCCAGGTAAAACCAGGAAGTTGTTCCGGACGCAAAAGACACAGATATAATATAACATGTATCTGTTGAACAACTCACAAAATTGCTATTTTCATAGAAGCAGCATTATGTACTAACATGTTGCTCACAGACCATAATATTGACAGTGAAACATTTCTTTTTTTAGCATATTCAGTGTACTTATGTCACGGGAAAACACATGCATGTTTATTATATTTGCTCATAATGTAGACAAATTACAAAACCTAATTAACAACTCAAACGATTGCTGTTTTGAATGAAAAAGCAATTTGCCCTACAAGTTGCTCACAAGCTTTAAAAAGGTAGATAAATAAGGTTCGAAATTGTTTATATAACAAAACCACATGACAACATTATGCTATCTGAAGGCTTCCTGTGAAGGATATATCATTGTTTACCACAGAGTGCCATATATTTCCCGATCATACCAATAGGGTTTAGTTCCACTTATTTTCTTAACTATTCAACCAGTGTATTTTTGGATGACGTGGCAATTCATGTGAAGTGTTAATCATGTGATTTATTATCTGACATTCTAGGTAGACATGCTTCATCTGGACAGCATTTGCACTATGTTCACTACATAGTGTTGCTGGCGTGATCTGATAATGTACATGTTCGTGTTGTTACATAGGGCTAGTAAAGGACTTGCATAATGGCTTGCATCTTGGTAATGGCGAACCTTTGGCCCATCGTGACTGTTTGTCCCATATTGGAAAATACCTATTGCGCTTCTTTTATTGTTCTTAATTTTGACATGGAGTGTTATTCAAAGGTGAAATGCTATACTGACTCACATGTTTGTACTAGTAGATCATTATACATTTAATTCTTCAAAATAGTGCATCTAGAACTTGTGTGAGTGAAGACAATGGTACTGCAGACGTCAATATTGGTCTTAAAGGACTTGATTTTATTCAGAGGATAACAGGGCTGTTTCAGCTTGTGTGTCGAATCTCAACTGAGCACAGACAAAACTGACTGTCATAGTCTTCTTGTTTTGTACATATGTTTATCTTGTCGTGTTTTACATCGAGTTTAATCCTCGCAATGTTGGTCTTGGTGTGGTTCACATCGAGTTGTACCTTGTACCTTTATCAAGATATAGTGTCCTGAAAATTGTATTTAGATAAATATCACTACACTTACACCATCAGTAGTACAATACTGTGTGGGCATGTGGTCTTGATACTGCTAGAACCCTTTGCTTATAATCTGCATTATGGGGGAAGGATCCTCTTCTTGATACAAACAGGCCGACAATCAAGTAAAAGTAACCAGCTTTTTGTGTTCGTCAACAATCATCTTGCTATGTCCAGTTATACATGAAAAATTACTGTAAACTCCTGTATTTGCCCCAATTATATTGCAATATATTCTGCATTGTGCAATGTTTATGCACATTCCCTCGTTTAGTACTAGTATGCTGGTGATAGTATATCCTTTATGTGACCAATGATGTTTTAACTCCTTGTATATTGAAAGATTTACCCACAAGCAGAGTGTTGTGCTGACAATGTTACAGCAAAAGCTCATCATCCAATTAACAGTGGGAAATACATTTCGAAGAGAAAATTGTAAGCATCGGGTTCAATATTTTGTTATTTTTTGCAAAGTATCTGCCTAAATACACGCCTAAAGGGTTGATTTTTCCAGGCATAAATAAAAACATTAACTGCAGAATTGCTAAAGTTAAGAACAGTAAAGATACAAGATATTCTGCATTGTGCAATGTTTATCCACATTCCCTCGTTAAGTCCTACTATACTTGTTCTGATGACAATGTTTCAGCAAAAGCTCAGCATCCAATTACCAGCAGCATTTACATTTCAAAGAGAAAATTATAAGCATAAGGTTTAATATTTTCTTATTTTTTGCAAAGTATCTGCCTAAATGCACGCTTAAAGGGTTGATTTTTCCACGCATAAATGAAAACATTCACTCCAGAATTGCTAAAGTGAAGAACAGTAAAGATACTAGATACAAAAAAGTTTGTACGTACAAGTGAAAATGAATAATACAGCATAGCTGGAACCCAAGCAATAAAAAAGCAACCGACAACAAGGCTGAACGCAAATATTGTTTCCAGCTGTTGTGTAAAGACAGCACCTCTGGATAGATCCGAAGCAGCATGGACATTCTTCCGCTGCTTTTGAACCTCATGAAAAATTACTACATATAATACAGTGATTATACTTGAAATTATTATCACTACCGATACAATAGGAATCATCTGATATGCTACTACCGTATTTCTGTATATCGTACAAAAGCACAGTTGGTTTTTGTAATATGCCATTACGACGGTCATGGGGACTGTAATAATTAGGATCGGCAGTGTCCAACTAAGGGCAATTGCCAACTTGATGTGTTGCTTACTGACCAATATTTCGTACCTCAATGGATACATTACAGCAATATATCTTTCAATTGTGATGAAAATCAAGTGGAAAAATGATATTACCATCGGAGTTGAAGATGCTAGACATAGTGGTAAGCAGAATGTCATGTGAAGACCTAATTCTGGCCTCAATCGAAATTTGATAAGCAGGGGATGAGTCAGTCCAACCCACAAATCAACAACAGCTAGGCTTGCTACCAGCCAGTGTGATTTACACTGAAGCTCCCTGTACTTGGCCACAGCATATATTGTCAAGACATTGCCTCCGATGACAGTTATCATAAGAAGTAGTGCTATGACAGTGAAAATGACCCGAAAGACTTTTGATGAGGATGACTTGAATAATTCCATCATCTCGGTACAGTTCATCATTCCAGTATCATTGATCCAGTTTGTAAGGTTCATTGTTCAAGGCTCTGTGTGTACCTCTGAAGAGACGTATTATACCCTGAAACAAATTACACGACTGGAGAACACGTGCTGGCCATTCCATAAAGTTATTTGGTAAATATAAGCTATCATATTTTATAGCATTAGGCGAATTTTGGCTGATACAATATCAATTAGTAATATCAGATAATTACTATGAAGAATGGTAAATGACAACGAATTAAATCGTGAAGATATGACAGAAACGATACCGTCGATGGTCGTAAAAAGTAACTGCATTCTTAGACAATATCAATGTATATGGATTTTATGCTATATTATCGGATTAGTGACTAAGCAGCAGCTAAATTCAGCCATAATACTTTTATTAAGTTGACCTTTACATCACTGAGAACACATAAGCAAGTACGGTGAATGTTAATTTTAGAGCTTTGCTTTGGAATAGCAAAGAAACAAAAATTATTTTGTTAGGAACAGCACTTTTGAATGATATTCAAAGTAAAGGAGTGTACTCATCACATCGTGAATTTATATGTTTGTTTTTCACTGGCAAATTTTATATTTTTGGAGTATATTATCGCTGTTGATACATAAATGAACAGTATTCATTATAACCCAGGTTACAGAAGTTTCTTCAAATGTTACATATTGCATTGTCCAAAATAGGCTTGTTTGTACAATTTTCACGGTACTCGGGCACTAGAAATTTTCTCTGTACACCCAATGCTAAACGGATTTTGCAATAGGAGTCGAACCTGCACGATATTAGCGATCACACTCTCAGAAGAAAATATACAATAATCCCGCTTTAAATATTGCAAAAACAAAGCATCTGCATGTGAGTTTGAGGGGACTTTTTCATATACCGAATCCGCACTAGCTTGTGTGGACACGTACATGAAACGCCATCTAACCAGTTGCCCTTCAACAACCATAACACCTTATGTTTCTGATATCCATGAGACTAATGAATGTTTCAAGTTCTGTGTAAGAAAAGTGTTTTGAAAGCTCAATCCCAATCTACTTACATTGTCTTTATGTAGAATTTACCGAAGCAATCTATCTATCAATACTAAAAGGCTGCCATGTGAAAATGTATAACTTGCGCTCGTAGCGAGGCATTTGTGATGACGCTCACAATACAGTATACTCGGCATGATGCTTATTGACATTGATACATGCCCTGGGTAAAACCAACTTCATCAGCTGTATAATTGTATGCTTCTTAATTTGGTACATGTTACACCAACTACACCAGTTTCTTTTTAAACAATTATTGGACATTTGCATAAATGAACTGAAATACATCATAATGTTCATCAATGATATCGTTCAGACACGCCTACGACTATTGTATTTAAACATCCTTCTGTAAATGTCTCATTCCATTAGAACTTTTTAACGAATTTAAACGAATCAGCATTCATAAAATATGCAGATGATTTAGTGTTGGTCAATTGAGTTCGGGGTGTTATTCTGTAACTGTTGGGCCAAGTTGAAAGTGTAATTGATTCATCTAACAGTACCGGTGTGGCTACATACACAGGTCCATTCTCACACACATACACACACACACACACACACACACACACACACACACACACACACACACACACACACATACATACATACATACATACATACATACATACATACATGCACATACATACATACATACATACACACATATATACGTATATACATGCATAAATACATGTACAACAGATGGTACTAATTGAATGTGTGAATTTTGCCTCATGTTTATAATCAATCCTCATGCGTTTGTTAAATATATCTGCATTGTGATCAAAATATTCTTGCATTTTTGGTTGATATAGATCATCTGATGTGGTTGAATGAATACAGAAAATTAAGAGCTATTGGCTTGTCTTTGAAGACGCTTACAGCGGACAAAAGACAGATACATCTATTATCTTGAACCTTCGAAAAAAAAAAAGAAAATTATCAAAATGTGTACAGACTGGAAAACAGTACATATAAACTGTTTGTAAAGAAAAATGCAACATATTTTGTGACAACTGCATGTAGTTACGAACGTGCCGCAGTGAAATGGGCACGATAAACAATAGTGCGATACCAGCAACGCACATGCACTTAAGACTAGTTTTTACATCAATTTGAAAAAGATGGGAGTTCAACTGACTGCTGCCCAAGTCTAACCGGCTGTGTCAAATAGAAGCATATCAACTTCAAATGTTATATAATTCTGACAATATAGATTCTGCCGACAACAAAATTTAAGTAATTCTGACCTTTGCAATAAATGTACACATTTTAATCTTCAAAGATTGGCTTTGAAGATCTTCAAAGATTGGCTTTGAAGATTAAAATTTGTACAAACATTACAAAGGTCAAATAAGTTTGACAGTGACACTTCAATTGCAGACAGCAAATTTCAGAAAAACAAAAGCCCTTATGGAAAACTCGGGATGCCCATGCAGGTAGCTGTGAAGTGATTTTAAACCACTTTTTCAAACCATTTCAAATCCATTGGTGACGTCACTGCATTGTTTGAACTCGTCATTACTTCCAAGAAATGACAGGTTACAGTGGCCCATGGAGGTAATATACATCTGTATAATACCTTCATGAGTGGACGTGTCATACTTTTATCAAATGAAGGTTTCAACTTTGAATCAACAGTCATGAATTTTAGGTTCCTTAATCCTTTTGGAACCATATAATTGATGAAAATAATAGGAAACAATGCCTCATAGCCCCGACATCATCATTTTCAGCAAAACATGCATTCCTCACCAGTTAACCTTTATTTATACCAAATTTTTGGTTGTTTGTTTTTTAACCTGTAGTGGGATTTACAAAGGGGATATTAGATCGGCAGGTAAAAATTTATGAATCCTTTAAGTGCCAAATTTTGGACTGACTCAACAGCTTTTCTGGGCGCATATTGGGCGCCAAGAAAAGCTGTTGACCTGGGGTATTCTCTTTGGAAGTATGTGTATACTGGTAGTTGAATAAAGGTCTGTTTACGATGAATACGAATCTGGGATCCTGATGATAATTCAGACTAGGTTGACTAAAGTAGATCGACTTAAGACGGGATAGGCACTGAGAGATTTAATCCTTAGCTTAATGTATTTGCCTGTTTATTTGTTAGTCCCTGGGTGTAAAACACACATCTACTGTTTCTCGTCATGGTATGACAATTCTGTTTATTTATTTTACAGGGGGGGCGCTTTTTGTTTATGTTTTTTTTTGGGGGGTTGTGTTGTTTTTGCTGTTGATGTTGTTGTTGTTGTTGTTGTTTTACGGTTTTTTTCCTGACCCTTTTTTTTCTTTTTATTTGGGAGGGGGGGGGTCGTTTCTCATACCTAACTAAAAAAAACATCTTACATGTATGTACTATGAGGCGATTAGATTAACACACACGCCGAGAATAGAGACTGAGTTCGATGGACTCTGGTTCCAGGATATAAATCAAATCATCTGACCGAAAATAATGAACCCAATTTTAATCCCTTTGCAATGGTCCATTGTATGAAGTAACATTATTCCATGAAGCTGGTAGCTAAGTGTTAGAATACAGGTTCAATCTTTTATTAGCCCTGCCTGGGACACTACTGATGAGGTCTTGTATGCTCTAATTTATGGGGCCAGTTGCTCTTATTACGTGCATGGTAAGGCTCACTATTTTCATAACCCATGAGGCACTTCAGACAGGCAAGGTTTTCAGTGGAGTGCCTCGAATAAGCACAACAATTGGTTGTAATAATCACGTGCTTGGGTATTGGTGGCATTTTTGGTGATGTAATAACCAAGTTGTCCCTTTACTAAAAAAATGAAATTATGCCTCAAAAATGTTGGGACAAACGGTATTGAGAGAAAGGTACCGGTAACTAATTTTATAGGGCCTTATTGTTATGACATCCACACACCATCAGTGCGTAACTGAATATGAATTGAGAGAAAACTTGCCAAACTCGCCTGTGTAAAAAACCACCCTTACCCTCCTACCACCGGCTGGAATCCTGGATCCATACACCCCCCCCCCCTCCCGGCATGAGTAAGATCACAAACTAGGTCAATAATTCAATCCCAAAAGAGTCATACGTCACTTTCACAGACTCAAAAGTGTATGCACAGATCTACTGAGCAGCAAGTGCTTAATCAATTTTTGCTCTGCTTCTGTGAGGGCTTTCAAAAAGAAAAAAGAAAATAAAGCACTAGAAAGGAATATTTGTTTCACAGCAAGTCTATCTGTGTGCCTTCAAATGCATTTGGTTTCAAACACTTTGTAATATCTTTGATATGTTGTACTAGGTGACAATAATGTAACAAGATCAGATGAAACTTCCACCATCGAAAGTGGCATTAAATCTTGAAATCACCTTTCAACTTGAGATGGCGTCTACCTAAATTGAACTTTGGCCCTTAAATGACATTTTGCTCTAAAATTGACGTTTGACCTTGACAGTCTTGACATTCGAGAGGACCTCTGCCTTGCTATGACCGAAATCCTATACACTCGGAACCATATCTACTTTATTATGTAGCATATGAAAGATTTTAAATTAAAATAAGCCTTCATTTGTATAATTTTGAAAATTGTGACCACTTCGTCTATAGAAGTATAATTTTGCCAAGTTTGGAGTTTCTATCTTTAATAGTCCCTTAGGAAAAGCATGAACAAACTTACTGGTGACAATATATGTGAAAATATCTACAATTTTAGCCCAACATGATCAAAATTGGACAACATTTGACCTAATTATGCCTAGTTGAAAATTTCAAATGTCCAAATGACTTTGACCTTTGACCTTTAAACGTCACACATAGTATACCAACCCATTTATTTTATTTTTACAACTTATTCTTGTCGGGCGCAACCTTTTGACGTTTTGGGATATGAAAACAGCCACTGTAATTTTTAATGGCCACTTGATGAATGTGGACGTTTCAATAGGTTATGAGGTGAACTTTGTTTCAACCACATTGACGGCAGGACAGTAAAGGACGGCAGGTTAATTTACCTTTTATTCCGGTTTTGATGTAAGCTGTCGACGAGCAGAGAACACCAAATGATGAGGAAAATAGGATATATTTCTTGTGTTCATTGCTGAAATTCCACTCATATCCAACAGTGGTACTTCTTATTCACTCATCTGACGTGACGGTTTGTTTATGGATACTATAAATTTAAAAATATCATCCTATGTGAAAGCCCATCATTCTAATTAAACAAACATCTGCCACGATATTGTCTTATTGTTCATCGATGACGAATTCTTTTCATGCTTAAGTCGCATACTATTCTTATTATAATTCATTTACTTCGAGGAAAAACTCATATATATGTTTCTAAGTAGCTAGATCTAATTTGTACCTTCTAAATTTATAAGCGCGCCGCCATATATACCTTAAGGACTACGAGAAATCTTTACTCATGCAAGAAAACAACAACTTCGTGATATTTATGGCCCTAGATACACTATTTTTTATGAACACTTTGCATATTACCCTGGTCTGCTGATGCCACTGTAAGCAGGTTGTTTTCAAAATAATAATAATAATAACAATAATAATAATATTATTATTATTTAATTATTATTATTATTATTAGTATTATTATTATTATTATTATTATTATTATTATTATTATTATTATTATTATTATTATTATTATCATTAATGATAAAATTATTATTATTATTATTAATGATAAAATTATTATTATTATTATTAATGATAAAATTATTATTATTATTATTATTATTATCATTATTATTATTATTATTATTATTATTATTATTATTATTATTATTATTATTATAAATATTATCATTATCATTATTATTATTAATGGTGTTTAGATATGCATTTTTTTATATATTGTCGTCCTATAAAATATATAAATATGATGTGAGAAAAAATAATACATATACAAAAATATCAAACTGGGTAAACATCAGATTATCAGAAATGACGTTTCTTTAAACATGTTATTGAAGGTGAAAATCATGACACTTCTATATTTCATCATGTTTGAAAATGTCTACATCGAGTTGTGATGAAACTAACCTGAACCAAATTCTGAACTGACCAGGCTCAATTATTTTCAAATTTTGTGTGCGCTTGTCTGAAGAATCAGATAAGCTGGGCTGCGTAATTGTTTACAGTTTATCACCCTTATCAGGATTTATAGCGAGTTCGAAGGACAATGACCTTGACGCAATTTTTAAGGTCGTGAGGCTTATTGTCTCAGTTTCCTGTTTGTGATATGTGAAAAATCTGGTAAGCTTGGATCAGGAAACATGATAAAGTTGATCACCTTTCAGAGTTTTTCGCGTCGAGCTGAATGACGGCGACCTCAAGATGGTTTCAGGGCTGCCAGTTACCTTATCACGGCACGGGACGAAAACGCAATCTACCAAAAATATTTTTGCTCATTATTTTGTTATTTTGCCAATGGGTTTAATATCCTTGTAAACGTTATGAAACGTAATGACCTTGATTTAATTTGAAGGGCAGCGGGAGGGTTTAAAACAGATACAGCAAGTCATTTTGTTAGAAATTGTTTTCAATTCTAAATAGAATGTAAATGAGGGTAACAGATTGGGCGTTGGAATAAAAATCATAAATAATCAAATCAACCTGTCACATCAAAATAAAAAGCTTTGAACTGAGACGTATACTCCAGTCCTTGTGGTTTATTCTTGAAAAGTCTAGGGATAACTGAAATAATACCCTGGTATGTCATAAAGTTTGATCTCATATTTGAACACTCATGCAAAATACTTCATATGAAACGAAAGTATCATTATCGTCCATTAAATCAGATGCTCTATTCATACCTTTCCTGCTCAAACTGCCTAAAATAGTTTGTGTTCAATCCTTGTCCAAGAATCATATGAAAAAAAAACATATGTATTGAAAATCTTTTTATGCATACGCTCAAAACATAATAACACAACATCTTTTCATAACCTCCTTCCAGGATACATTGGTGATTTGTAGCAATAAAATCTCCATCTCAATTATTGATGTTACATTTCCAGATATCATTAAATTATGTTTTCCGATAATAAGCAAAATGTGTCCAGCTTCTCACATCATTTGCACATTATAAGTTTTGATGCAGCTTAAGTGATTGCTTGATTTTGTAACCCGATGTGAAGCATAGTTCAAACCACCTCTCGCATAAGAACCTATATTTGTATAACACTTCACTTTTTCTTTGAGGTCCAACCCCATAAAAACTTATATAGCAAAGTCCCAGTTTTCTTAAAAAAGCCACGTTCAGCATTTAGTTGAAATGTATTACGAACCTCTGTCATAGAATAGATGAGGTGTGATAAAGCATTTTTTGCACTGTAATCTTGCCATATGAGAAATTAAGCTGCGGCCATCTGTTTAACTGATTTTTGTGGTTATGGGTTATTATTCAAGTTCGCTAAATTTTAAGTATCTGCGTCATCATTTAAAATGCACAGAATCAAATTACAATCTAACGCTGATGAATACAGCTAAAATAAAGTTCTATTGCCATATTGACATTCAAGAAATATATATCTTAAAAACAAAATTACCCGAGTCGTTTATCTGTGAAATCAAATCCCGCGAGTTGTTTGCCTGCCTGCGCGCCTGGGCTCCAAAAGCGCGAAGCGCACGGGTGATCAGCCGCGCAGGCAGACAAGCAACAAAGGCAATTTGGTGTAGAAAGATTAACGACAAGGGGTATTTTGTATTAATCCCATACGGTCCATTTAAAAACAAACAAAAAAAGACAATTTATATTACTTGTACCATTTTATTTCACTACATTTCATCAGACTTTGCCCCGATCATGCAAC
Organism: Hermodice carunculata; assembly: GCA_964020975.1. Classification (NCBI taxonomy): domain Eukaryota; kingdom Metazoa; phylum Annelida; class Polychaeta; order Eunicida; family Amphinomidae; genus Hermodice; species Hermodice carunculata. The sequence goes on from OZ026619.1 coordinate 6,654,341, forward strand.
CCGTATGAATATAAAATTTAAACAACAAAGAAAAGCGGTCGACTATTGCCCTAATGGCGGGTTTTTTCAGGGCCGTTGCTTCAGCCCAAAACATCGACCAAAAGTCACTTATTTATTATTTCTATATCGAATTAATTTGGTGGAGATGAGAATTGGAAGGTAGCGCTGCCTTGGAATGTTGTACCAGCAAACATTCCAAAGTGTGCACCGGTGGAGCTAAACTGACTGAGGGCGGTCAGATTGGCCCCGTCAGCTGGGACAAACGATGGTGTAATGAGTCTTGGGAGTGTTTGGACAGATGTTAGAGGTCTCTGAAAAAAAAAAAAAATTCCCTGGCGAATGTTGCACATGGCGCGCTGTTCATTTTTGCATTGTGCTTGCTGTTGCACAATAATTGCTCGCGGACTGCACGTTTTTGTGCCTGCTCAGCTATTGAATGATGGTTAGCAGGACTCCATTTGAGTTTTGAGTGCTCATGGAAAAACGGGGTTGACCTTTGACCCATAGTAATACCAAATATGGAATTGATTCCTGCCATATTTGGAAAACCATATATCTAATTTTGCAAATATGGTTAAAGTAGTTCCACCCATGCGATATGGCCAACAACATCACTAAGGTCCTACCCCCTGGACTATTTGCATCGTTATATATCGTTTCAATCGAGTTTTTTAACCAAAAATAAGTAAAGTTAAGACTTTTTGCAAGAAACTCTAATAAAAACTTCCAAAAATTATTAATTTTCAAAATCAAGAAACACAGCTGAAGTTAAAATAGCCTTTCTATCCGCAAATTCTAATATTCCAATCATTCCCATTTTATTTTCTCAAATGATTGTGTGTGTGTGTGTGTGTGTGTGTGTGTGTGTGTGTGTGTGTGTGTGTGTGTGTGTGTTTTGTTTTGGTTTTGGTTTTATTTTGGTAAAAATTTAGTTTGACCACATTCGATTAACTTTCCTTGCCTACATGACAAACATGTCTTTTTTAATGTCTCATCGATATTGAATGAAGTAATTGAGTCTCCAATTACTTAATAACAAACAATCTTCATATTTCGTCCGCAGAAATGTAATAATATCTTGCAACAGTGAAATCAGTAAGTGAACCCTTTGATATGCATCATTCACAGCATTTCAAAATTATATTCCACCTTATTCCAAAACGTTTTAAAAAATGTTATGCGATGCCCATCCGTACCTACACTTTCATTATTTTATTGTCTTCAGTATACTACAGACATATTCTGTCTAAGTTTCGTCGTCTGCTTGTTGTGATGCATGTAATTTCGTATAACGGGTAACCTGGTCTATGAAAAAAATTATTTCTAATAGGGGTAATTAACCAATGTTTGATAATTGTATTTGTCAACTGTATTATTGTCGTTATGTTGTCCTCATTGAGGTAATATTTGCTAGGTTTCTCTCCCTCATAATATCGTTGTACCTTAGATTTAAGCATTGTTTTTAGTTCTCAGTTTTACTTCTGGTGCTAAACTATTTGTACTGTTTTAAATTTGCATTCTATCTTGTTTGGTATATATCTTTCTGTCGTATTTCCTTTTTAATCGTCTCGCTTTGTTCAAATTGTCTTCGAGATATTTTAATGTTATTCATTATATTTTTAAATACATATTCAATTGTTTTACCCCTGACTAGTCCATCTTCTATAGCCCTGTAGTGCGGTGGGGTTTGCTTTCCTGTTAAAATTCACCCTTTATTACGGTTCGTTTCAGCAAGTTTGAATAATTCTTATAAGTGGGAAAGAGTAATAAAGGTCTTAATACCTTTTCAAAGTTCATTTGCCCTTTGTAATCAGAGTTAATGTTTAAATACAATACAATGATACGCTGGAAAATTTGATTTTATATCTGTTCATTTATAAGTAAAGACAAGCCAAATTAAACAAGACCTTGTCTGCAGAAAATAAAAAACAATGTTTGGCTTTTTGGAAAATCTATGTAAATCTCAAATTTGTCTGGGTTATGCAACCTCACGATATCGACTTAATCTGATTTTTCTTTAACCAGCACCGTAGCTTTGCCTTCTTGCATGTACAGGACGGCCAGCTGTCCTTACTAACATCAGATACAAAACTAAAATTTTCAGCACAATTCAATTATCATTACAAAGATCATCAATTACAGTTATAAAATTTTTAACACATTTTTTTTTTGTCCTACTTTGGTCCATACATATTTGGTAAAGGTAATCTTTTCCTTTTTGCTGCAATATTTGCTATGATATATCGCCCTTCCATTGCTAAAATCACAACAATCTCCATAAAGAGTGTGTTTTTAGAAAGTACTTATAAACCTGGGGCTTCTCTCCTGCTATCAGCAAATGAAATTTTTCATCCTTATGTATATACTTCTTATTTTTGCCAGTACTTATGCATTTTGCATTAGCGTGTATACGTTTGATTTTGTCAAAATGTGATGTTAATGTATGTGTATGGATGGTTGTATATATTGCATAATATCAAGTTTGTATGTTTGAAGAAGCAATAAGGTGCAAGTTTCAAACATCCCTATTCAGTCTTCCATTTTCTTCTAAAAAAAGTATTCCTGCTGTATGCTTTTCTAAATATAGAAAATTCCCAAATCTTATTTGAACGGAATGTTCCCACATTCAATGAACTAGTTCAAATATTCTCTCCCCTACTGATATGTATGAATCGACTGAAACACTTATCTGCTTGTACCTTGGTATAGATTTGATCCTATGGGCAAACGATAAAAGGGAAAATATCCCTAAAACATCACCACTTCTTTGATGGAATCGAGCCTTCAGCAGTATTCTCATCCAAGCGAGGGAACAAAATAAATTTCAAAAAGGCACACATAACTTATACCTACCCCATAGACACTACAATACTAGACACGTTTTTCTCACCTTTTTGGTCGTTATCTCACTTCGATGACATTTTCCTTTTGCGCGAGTGCTTAGACATACCCCTAGCTGTCCTGTCCATATCACGAAACATCCCTTGTGTCACCCATATTTGCTATATAAACTAAAATTTGGAGCAACCTGTGTTAAAACATTCCTTCCTCCAAAGTTAAACCAATGGGGTAGGCTCTATCTTTTTCTGTACAGATTTATATTGATCGCACTTGTCACTTCTCTTGTCCCTGTAGATTGCTCCTCCCACAGATTGTTGGCAACCTTCGTTTAGCCCAATATTTGAAATACCTCGAACACAGATCTTGTCTCCGTACACACAACTTTTATAATAGACCACTGGAAAAAGTGATTTGTTATGCCAGCTTTCAGAGACCACTTAAATTGTGTCCAGATATAGCATTTAATGTCATTAATAGGTCCCCCAAAACAGGATCGTGTATTTCCTAATGAGTGTACTTGTTTGTCTGATAAAATAAACCCACGCCCATATTGCCATGCAATCTGATACAAGTCGCAACACATGGCTCAGCCAGACCATGGCAGTGAATTTTGCCCAACTTTTAATTGTATGATTAGTAGTTACTGGGACAAAATATGTCAGTGTGCGGCAGGTCGATAGAAAGTATTGACAGCGATTGTTGCATTGTTAGGGCATCCACGAATCCAGGCTACTCATTTTGTATATGTGTCATGCACAGACTGTGCGACAAACTTGGGCAGAGTTGGCTGACACACTCTCTCTCTCTCTCTCTCTCTCTCTCTCTCTCTCTCTCTCTCTCTCTCTCTCTCTCTCTCTCTCTCTCTCTCTCTCTCTCTCTCTCTCTCTCTCTCTCTCTCTCTCTCTCTCTCTCTCTCAGTCCAAAATGCAAATGCAAAAACACACATTGTTGTATTTTTCTTTCTCCCATCGTCCCCACTGTATAATGCAATTGGCTTTCATCTTGCAAGTTTCAGTGGTAATGAACAGTTTTTAAGCAAT
>OZ026619.1:6663221-6680721 GCA_964020975.1 Hermodice carunculata
CTAAATTTTCACTTGTCCCTTTGCCAAGGATCATACAATCATACATTACTTAACATCAACTGGGGGACGGGGAGCTTGTCTCAATCAATAGTGCATAATTGTCTGCCCCATATGCAGACATTTCTGGAAATAGTTTTAGAAGCTACAAATATTTTTTTATTTAAAAAGAACCACAGCTTGCCGATAAGTTAGGCTACACCTCAAGCCTAGTCCCAGGCTACACATAATTAATAAATTCTTATTTACAGGGACAACAGGATCAAAAGAATTCTGGCAGCCTGAATGCAACAACCGATAACAATGATAAACAAAAGTATTGCGTGTATCTGGTTTGAATAGAGAATAATTGTGGCTAAAGCTAATGTAATATTACACTCATCCGTTCCTTTCATTTCATAGAAAATGCCAATAAAAAAATTTTTAATGAAACTGCCATTACCATATACACACCAGGGACCATTTGAAAGGATCACAGCTTTTCTATCTATCCTGCACAAAAGCAAAACTTGTAGTTGTAGTGGCCAACAGAGATATCTAGGGAATGGTAGCAATTATCTATGTGTATACTCTGGTGAGCTCAACTGCCAGCTTGGAACCTTGCTTGAACAAAAATTTCTTATTTTCATGCATTAATAACTTCAAAATATCTTGCAACTGTGATCAGAATTTAGTAGTTAAAAAGATATATCTTTTTTTTGTGTTTTATGTTGCTTCTATTTGCTAATATCATCATTAGTACATTGACATTACAGAAATATTATATGACATGACTTTTTTTTGTAGGTAAAGGAAATGCATAATATTGATTCATTGGATTTTATATCCTGATGTCAACTCAAGTAAGAGAATGCCTCTGGGCATATATTCCCCCCTCGCCTAAAAGAGAACACTTCAGCCACATATTCTACCACGAATATCAAGACCATACGTACAAGACAGCCTAAAACTATAAATTATGAAGCTATTCCAAACTAAAAAATACATAACATGATCCCATGTCATGAAAGAGGTATGAAAATTTCCAAAATCTGAGATACATTATCGGTACTTTTTTTCAATAATAACAATACATATGGTTTGTTTTTTCTTTGCATTGGAGTTGACAATATTTGGTAAAGGAAAAAACAAGCTGTCACATAATTGTCTTTTATTGGTGAAAGCTGCAATACAAAAATCAAAGATTGTAATTCAAGTCAAGCAGCATTTCGATCATTCATCCATGGAATCTCTGCTTTTTAAGCTCATCTGACTTGTCAGTCAGATGAGCTTAAATGGTAGGTCTTTGAGTTTTGTTTGTCTGGCACCTTGCATCTAGCGCCTGGTGTCCGCAATTCGACTTTTAATCCAAAACCACATGAAAGATTCCCCTTAAACTTGGTGGCCATGTACCATGGTTGGGTTGTTTTTGCGTTTGTTCAAATGGTCATACTCCAGCGATTTTTTTTTGTCATTTTTGTGTCAAATCTTTAAAAAATCTTCTTCTCCAAAACCACTCAGCCAATTGCTTTGAAATTGCATAGGGTCACTTATGGCGACCCCTACATCTTGAGTTAATCAACAAGTGGCGCTGCATTTTTTTCTATTTTTTATGATTTTTTTTTTTTGGGGGGGGGGGGCTTTTTTGGACTACTTCTCTTGAAAAGCCTTCAGCCAGATTCACTACAAACTTGGTGGCAACATTTTTGAAGTGGGTCTCGACAAAGTTTGCTTGAATTGTCATGCCCAAATGAAGTTTTGTACTTTGTATGAATTTGTTTGTTCTTTTTGGGTCCAAATCAGAAAAAAAAATCTAAAAACCCCCTTACCAAATTGCTTCCAAATCATGCAGCAACACTCCTCGGGACACATAGTTGTTAATTTGTTCACAAGGTGGCACTGAATTTCAAGGCTCTATTTATGGATTCTAGTTTTTTTATGTTTGATGCTGTAGTGGGAGTCCATGCTTGTAGATGTTGATGGAGAGGCTTCAACAGGAGTGGTATAACTCTGTAAGTTTAAAAAATGCCCTTTCTTGCCATCCGCTGTTAAAGTATTAGCAATGTGAACCAAATAGAATTGTTTCTGTTTGTTGTTGGTGCATTTTGTCGAACAGTTATGAACAGAAAGTTAGGAAAATCACTTGTTTAACTAGGCACGATTGTGGGCGATAATATGACGCTTCAGCCTACATTGTTACCAGCAGTTTGAGTAACCCCTTACTTTGACCAAGGGCTCTGGTAAGTTACGAAAATTTCACAAATAACTGTTACAATACACAAACAAAGGAACCAAGACAGTGAGTGACAATGTTATTTTGGCAAACTCAAATCAAAATGCTTGAGCAGATTGAAATTAAATGACCTAAATAAGTACTGTAGGCCTCTTGATATTGTACAATTGCTGGCTGACATCTGATGAAACTTATAAAATGTAAGTTTTGCAGGTAGGATTTCTCCTTACATTTACACATGATAAGTGTGGCTGACTAATGAGTGTACCTGCATATGATTTGCCATTGGAGATACCTGTTGTAACTGAGCGTTTTCAGAGGAAGTGGCAAAATGAACGTCTGTTTCTTGCGCCATCAGCATTCAACTGCAAATGTGAAACTCTGTGATGATATATTGTTCGGTTAAGTTTCGCGAACAAGCTGGTCAGTTATTGGACTGAGGTAAAGGGGAGAGGGTGTAGAATTTCAAAAGTGCTTTGTCTGTGGTGACCCCTGCTTATTATTATTATTTTTTTTTCATTGATTTTTTTTTTTATAGTTAACACACTATACAGTGGGCCATAATGTTGAAACATGCTGAATTATTGATTAGGTATTAGAAATGGCCATTTGATGTGCAGTGAAACAACTGGCCGACGACTGTTACAAGTTTGCCTAATTTTGCTTAGAATCTTGTTCAGAAAAACTATTTTTATTTTAATAACATCTTCTTGACACAAATGCTGGTGACTTTCATTCTTTTCTGACATGCCCTAAAAATGATGCTAATATCCAGACATTGTTAAAAAGTTCGGCTTCAATAATTTTAAAGATTGTAGAATTGCCAGTATCCGTACTTTTAGTTTTATCTTTTGACATGATTCTGTTTCAATATTTACCATTGACACATTTTTGGCTGATATGTTTTCTGTCAGGTAACCCCCCCCCCCCCCTTATCGGCTATCGGTAGCGAGCAGCAGCCATTGACAGCTATAAGTTTGCCTACTTGTATTTAGAATCTGGTTACGAAAAATAATATATTGATATCCTGCTTTTGACTTAAATGCTAATGACTTTCACTCTTTTCTGTCATCTCTAAGTACAAATATATACAATGTCAAAAAATACTCAAAGTTGACAGTATTTACTCAAAAGTCACAAAACTGATCCATTATGTTGAAACGTTAACTCAGGGTTGGCAGTGAACTAGAGCTTTTTTGTTCACAGACTCTCATATTTTTTCTAGTGTTATGTGGGATGTCATAGCTGAATTTTCAGACAAGGGCTGCCATTCAAAGAGACATGGACAGGTAAAGGTTCCAAAACTTGTTTGAGTAGTTATTGCTGAAGACCCTTCAATACATCTGAGCCAATGCAGCATGTGTCCAAATTCTACAGAAGAATGTGTGCAATATGGACAATGGGACTTCCATATTTGTATAGGTTAGACAGTGGCAGGTTACCCTACAGTGTGTAAAGAGTTTTGACTGCGAAATAGGGTAATGTCTGCCAGGTAATACCAGGAAGTTGATCTGGACGCAAAAGACACAAATATAATGTAACATAATTCTGTTTAACAACTCACAATATTCCGTTTTCCAAAGAAGCAGCATTATGTACCACATGTTGCTCACATACCATAATATTGACAGTGAAACATTTCTTTCTTTAGCATATTCAGTGTACTTGTGTCAGGGGAAAACACATGTATGTTTATTATATTTGCTCATAATGTAAATATAATACAAAACCCAATTAACAACTCAAAAGATTGCTGTGTTGAATGAAGAAGCAGTATGCCCTACAATTTGCTCACAAGCGTTGAAATGGTAGATAAATAAGGTTTGAAATTGTTTAAATAACGAAACCGTATGCCACCATCATTATGCTACCTGAAGAATTCCTGTGAAGGATATATCACTGTTTACTGCAGAGTGACAGATATTTCCTGATCATACTAATGGGGTTTAGTACCACATATTTTCTGAACTATTTAACCAGAATATTTATGGATGACGTGGCGATTCATGTGAAGTATCAATCATGTGATTTATTATGTAAAATTCTAGGTAGACATGCTTCATCTAGACTACATTTGCACTAAAAAATGTTCACTACGTAGTGTTGCTGGCATGATCTGATAATGTACATGTTTGTGTTGTTACTATAGGGATAGCAAAGGACTTGCATAATGACTTGCATCTCCATAATGGCGAATATTTGGCCCATCGTGGCTGTTTATCCCATATTGGAAAATACCTATGGTGTTTCTTTTATTGTTCTAAATTTTGACCTGTAGTGTGATTCAAAGGTCCGAACGCTATACTGACTCACATGTTTGTACTAGTGGATCATTATACTTTAATTCTTCAAAAAAAAAGCATCTAGAACTGTGTGAGTGAAGACTGTGATACTGCAGACATTAATAGTGGTCTTAACGGAAGACGACCTTGATTTTATTTAGAAGATCACAGGGCCGTTTCAGCTCCTGTGTCTACTGTCAACTGAGCAGAGACAGAAATGACTGTCACAGTCTTCTTGTTTTGTACATAAGTTAATCTTGCCGTGTTTCACATCGAGTTCAATCCTCACAGTGTTGGTCTTGCCGTATTTCACATCGAGTTTAATTCTCGCAATGTTGGTCTTGCTGGGTTTCACATCGAGTTGTTCCTTGTAGCTTTATCAAGATGTACTTAAAATTGTATTTATATGCATATCACTACATTTACACCATCACAAGTACAATGCTGTGTGGGCATTCTCAATACTGCTGAAACACTTCCCTTTTCATCTGCATTTTGGAGGAAGGGTCCTCTTCTTGAAAGAAACAGCCCGACATTCAAGTAAAAGTAATCAGTATTTTGTGTTCGTCAACGATCATCTTGCTATGTCCAGTTATACATGAAAAATTACTGTAAACTCCAACACTTGCCCCAATTACATTGCAATATATTATGTATTGTGCAATGTTAATGCACATTCCCTCGTTTAGTCCTCGTATACTGGTGGTAATATACTCTTTATGTGACTAATGATGTTTTAAATCCTTGCATATTGAAAGATTTACCTGCAGCTAGAGTGTTTGTGATGACAATATTTCGGCAGAAGCTCAGCATCCAATTACCAGTGAGAAATACATTTCGAAAGGAAAATTATAAGGATCGGGTTTATTATTTTATTATTTTTTGCAAAGTATCTGCGTAAATGCACGCTTAAAGGGTTGATTTTTCCACGCATAAATGAAAACATTAACTCCAGAATTGCTAAATTGAAGAACATTGAAGATACTAGATACAAACAAGTTTTGGCGCACAAGTGAAAATGAATAATAAAGCATAGCTGGAACCCAAGCAATAATAAAACAGCCAGCAACAAGGCTGAATGCAAGTACTGTTGCCAGCTATTTTGTAAAGACAGCACCTCTGGATTGATCTGAAGCAGCATGCACATTCTTCTGCTGCCTTCGAACCTCAGGACAAATTACCACATATAATACAGTGATTATACCTGATATTATTATCACCACCGATACAATAGGCATCATTTGATATACTACTTGCGTATTTCTGTATCCTACACAAAAGCAAACTTGATTTTTGTAATATGCCATTACGACACTCAGGGGGATTGTAACAATTAGGATCGGCAGTGTCCAACTAAGGGCAATTGCCAACTTAATATGTTGCCTACTAACCAATATTTCGTACCTCAATGGATACATAACAGCAATATATCTTTCAATAGTGATCAAAAACAAAGGGAAAACTGATATTCCCATCGGAGGTGAAGATGCTACATGCAGTGGTACGCAGAATGCCATGTGAAGATCTAATTCTGGCCTCAATCGCAATATGGTAGGCAGGGGATGAGTCAGTCCAATCCACAAATCAACAACAGCTAGGCTTGCTACCAGCCAGTGTGATTTACTTTGAAGCTCCCTGTGCTTGGCCACAGCATGTATTGTCAAGACATTGCCTCCGATGACAGTTATCATGAGAAGGAGTGTTGTGACAATTAAAATGACCCGACCGAGTATTGATGAGGATGACTTGAATAATTCCATCATCTCGGTACAGTTCATCATTCCAGTATCATTGATCCAGTTCGTAAGAACCATTGTTCAAGGCTCTGTGTGTACCTCTGAAAAGACGTACTAAACGCTGGAACAAAAGACACGACCCGAGAACACATGCTGGCTATTCCATAAAGTAATTTGGTAAATATAAGAAATTATATTTTATTGCCTGAAACGAATTTTGGTTGATACAATGTTCATTCGTAATATCAGATAATTACTATGAGGAATGGTAAATAACAACGAACGAAGTTGTGAAGATATGACACAAAAGGCACCGTTGATGTTCTTAAATAGTAACTTATTTTAGACAATATCAATGTATGTGGAAATTATGCTATATTACCGATTTACTGACTGTAACCTGAAGCTGAATTCATTCATAATACTTTTATTAAGTTGACCTTCACATCAATGAGAACATTTTAGCAAGCACAGTGAATGTAATTTTAGAGCTTTGTTTTGGAATAGCAAACAAACAAAATTTATTTTTCGTTACGAACAGCAGTCTTGAATGATATTCAAAGTCAAGGAGTGTACTCATCGCATGGTGAATTTACATGCTTGTTTTTCACTGTCATATCTTTTATTGTGGAGTATTGTGTGCTGTTGATATATAAATGATCAATTTTCACTATAACCCAGGTTACAGAAGTTTTTTCAAATGTTGCATATTGCGTTGTCCAAAATAGACTTGTTGGTACAATTTGGAAGGTACTCGGGTACAAGAAATTTTCTCTGTGCGCCCAAGGCGAAATGGATTTTGCAATGGGAGTCGAACGTGCACGCTATTAGCGATCACACTGTCAGAAAAAATAAGAATAACCCTGCTGTTAATATTGCGAAAACAAAGCATCTACATGTCAGTTTGAAGGGAGTTTTGCATATACCGAATCTGCTCTAGCTTATGTGGTCATGTACATAAAACGCGTCTATCAAGTTGCCCGTCAACAACCATAATACCTTATGGTCCTGATATGCGTGACACTTAATGATTGTTTCAAGTTCTGTGTAATAAAATGTTTTGAAAGCTCAATCGCAATCTACTTACCTTGTCTTTATGTAGAGTTTATCGAAGCAATCTATTTGTCAATTCTACAAGGTTGCCATGTGAAAGTGTACAACTGGTGCTGGTGACGAGGCATTTTGTAATGATGTTCCTAATACAGTATGCTCTGCATTATGCTGATCGACATTGATACATGTCCTGGGTAAAACCAACTTCATCAGTTGTGAAATTATATGCTTCCTAATTTGGCTCATCTGACACCATCTACACAGGTTTTCTTTAAACCAATTATTGACATTTATTTCAGTCTGCATAAATGAGCAGAAATACATCATACTGCTCATGGATAATATCGTCAAGACACGTTAACTACTACTGTATTTAAATATCCTTCTGTAAATATATCGTTCCATTAGACACAAATTTAAATGAATCAGCATTCATAAAATATGCAGCTGATTTACTGTTGGTAAATAGAGTTCAGATAGTTATTCTGCAACTTACAGGCCAAACTGAAAGTACAATTGATTTATTTAAGACTACCGGTGTGCCTGCACACACAAGTCCATTCTTACATACATACATACATACATACATACATACATACATACATACATACATACATACATGTATAACACATAGTACTAATTGAATGTGTGAATTTTGCATTATGTATATAATCAATCCTGATGCGTTTGTTAAATATACCTGCATTGTGGTCAAGATATTCTTGCATTTTGGGTTTATAGAGATCGTTTGTCGTGGTTGATTGAATACAGAAAATGAATGAGCTATTGGCTTGGCTTTGGTTTAAACGCCCTTGACTGTGGAAAGCTACAATTTTATACAATAAATTATATGCATCAAATTGGAAACAGGTAATCCTTGTTGCAGAAAGGGAAACGCCATAACAACGGGACATTTCAGGACACACACGCACGGTCAATGATCAATATTGTCTGGTCACGCAACAGGACCAAGGTAAAGCAGACGTTAACAGTGGACAAAATACAAATACAGGCAAACACTTCAAATAGTTGTACCCAGTAATTTGTATGCATTAAAATTGAAAGTACAAGTACTGATAGATATTTTGGGTTGCGTACATTAACTCAAGTGGCGAAAAACGAGAAAAATGATATAATCTTGAACTTTCGGTAAAAAATATTTAAATCATCCAAAAGCGTACAGACTGGAAAACAGTACATACAAAACCGTTTGTAAAGACAAATGCAGCATATTTTGAGACAACTGTATGTAGTTAAGAACGTGCCACAGTGAAGTGGGCACGACAAACAACAGTGCGATACCAGCAGCGCACATGCACTTAGGAGTGGCTCTCTCATCAACTTTTACTAGATGGGAGTTCAACTGACTGCTGCCCAAGCCTTACCGGCTGTGTCAAAACATATCTACTTCCAATGTTGTATAATATTCTGACAAAGGATACTGCCGAAAACAGAATTTAAGTAATTCTGACCTTTGCAATGAATTTACATAATTGAAGTTTCAAAGATTTGCTTTGAAAATTAAAATTTGACCATACATTACAAAGGTCAAATAACTTTGACAATGACACTTTAAATGCAGACAGCAAGTCACTGGCCAACAAAATCCCTAATGGAAAACACGGGACGCCCATGCAGGTAGTTGTAAAGTGATTTCAAACCACTCGTTGAAATTTCTTATCCATTGTTGACGCACTGAATTGTCTGAATTCGTCGTTATTTCCAAGGGATGACAGGTTATAGTGGCCCATGGAGGTATTATACATCATTCTGTATAATACCTTCCTGAGTGGACGTGCCATTCTTTTATCAAATGCAGGTTTCAACTTTGAATCAACAGCCAGTGCAATGTTTTGTGAATGCAAACAATGCATTTTAGGTTCCTTAATCCTTTTGGAACCACATAATTGATGAAAATAATAGCAAACAATGCCTCATGGCCTCGGCATCATCATTTTCAACAAAGATGCATTCCTCGGTAAATAACGTTTACTAATACCGAATTGTTTGTTGTTATTTTTTTTCATATTTTAACCTATACTGAGATTTACAAAGGGGAGGTTGGTCGGCAGATAGAAATTTATTAGTTCTTTAAGTGCCAAATTTTGCACTGAGGTAACAGCTTTTCCTCGGCGCACATTGGGCGCCGACAAAAGTTGTTGACCTGGGGTATTCTCTCTGGAAGTATAGGTATACTGGTACTGGAATAATCCTGAATGATCCTGATGAAAATTTAGACTAGTTTGACTCCAGTAGATTGCCTTGAGACGTGATTGGCACTGAAAGATGTAAGCCTTAGCTTAATGTATTGGCCTGTTTATTTGTTAGTCACTGCTGGTTCTCGCCATGTTATGACAATTCGGGGGATTTATTTTCTAGGGGGGGGGCTCTTTTCATTTTTTTTTTTTTTTTTTTGGCTTTTGTTTTTTCTTTGTTTTACTTTTTTCTTTGTCTTTTTTTTCGTTTCCTTTTTTTTGGGGGGGTGTTAGTTTTTAATACCTAATTGAAAAAGAAATGCTTTGTACTATGAAACGATTTGATTAACACACACGCCGAGAATGGACACTGAGTTCTGTAGACTCTGGTTCCAGGATATGAATCAAGTCACCTGACCAAAAATGATGAACCCAATTTTAATCCCTTTATAATGGTCCATTGTATGAAGTAACATTATTCCATGGAACTAGGAGCCAAGTGTTAGAATACAGGTTCAATCTTCTATAAGTCGTGCCTGGGACGTTACTGATGAGTTCTTGTATGCTGTAATTTAGGGGGCCAGTTGCTCTAATGAAGTGCACAGTTCGGGCTCACTATTTTTATAACCCCTGAGGCACTTCTGACAGGCAGTGTTTTGAGTGCAGTGCCCCCAATAAGCACGAGCGTTGGTTGTAATAATCAAGTGCTTGGGTGTTGATGGAAATTTTGGTAACGTTATAACCGAGTCGTTCCTTGGCTGAAAAAAAAAAGAAATTATGGCTCAAAAATGTTGGGACAAACGGTGTTGAGAGAAAGGTAACAAATTTTATAGTGCATTATTGTTATGACATCGACACACTATCAGTGCGTAACTAAATATGAATTGAGAAAAAACTTTGCCAGACTTGCCTGTGTACGAAACCACCCTTATCCTCCTACCACTGACTGGAATCCTGGATCCATCCGCCCCGCGAGCATGAGCAATATCAAAAAGCAGGTCAATAAACAAGTCCCTACGCAGTGATACGTCACTTTCACTGACTCAAAAGTGATTGCACAGATGTATTGAGCAACCAGTGGTCAATCAAATGTTGCCCTCCTTCTCTGAGCGCTTTCAAAAAAAAAAAAAAAAACGAAAAGAAGATTTGTTTCAAAGCAAGTGTGTCTGTGTGCCTACAAAAATGCATTTTTTGTGAACGCTTTGCAATATCTTTGATATGTTGTACTAGGTGACAATAATGTAACAAGATCAGATCAAACAACCACCATCGAAAGTGGCCTTAAGCCTTAAAATGACTTTTGACCTTCAGATGGCGTCTAACTGAATTGAACTTTGGCCCTTAAAATAACAATTTGGTCTAAAATTGACCTGTGACCTTGACATAGTCTTGACAGTTGAGAGGACCTTTGCCTTGCTATGACCGGACTCCTATTCACTGGGAACCACATCTACTTTAGTATTTAAGATATTGCAGATTGAAAACTTTAATTAGCCTTCATGTGTATAATTTTGAAAATTGTGACCACTAATTATAACAAGACAAGACTTGATCCATAGAAGTATAATTTTGCCAAGTTTGGACTTTCTATATGAAGTAGTCTCCCAGGAAAAACGATGGCAAACTAGCTGGTGACAATATATGTAGCAATTATCTACAATTTTACCCCAACATGATGGCCACAGACCACAGTTATAAATCCTTCTATTTTTCATATTAGCATTTTTCAGTCTAAAAAATCAGCATTTTGGTATTTTGAAATTCCGTGAATGCCATTTAACAGATACAAATGTCAGAAAAAAATATGGACGGATTTTTGTCATGCAATTCCCAGCTCGTTAATTTGTGATAATTGAAATACGAAACAACACCTGGATGTCAGCTTTATACAAGTGTATGAACTGTGCTCTTGCCAGGGTCACATCATTGTCCTTCCCCACCATAAAGTTCCCACCTGGCCTGGAAGACAGTGCACCTATATGACCACCAATGAAGCAACTCTGCGATGCAGCAAACCTGACTTAGCTAACTTTATTTAAACAGAAGCTACACCATGCTGAAAACACAGTATTTTCACAATTACGGACTATCTCCGTTGGGATGCGCAACCAGCCAATCGCAACTGTAGTCTGTAACCTGATCATACTTGGATAATAATTAACTGAAATATGCCTAGTTGAAATTGCAAATGTCCAAATGACTTTAACCCTTGACCTACAAAAGTCAATATAGTACACCAACCCATGTATTTTATTTTTACAAGTATTTCGTGTCGGATGCAACCTTTTGACGTTTTGGGAGAAGATAACAGCCATTGTAATTTTTAATGGCTACTTGATGAATGTGGACGTTTTAAAATGTTATGAGGTGAACGTTGTTTCAACCACGTTGACGGCAGGATGGTAAAGGACGAACGTTAATTTAACTCTTACTTTGGTTTGGTGTAAGCTATGGACGAGCAAAGAACACCAAATAGTGAGGAAAAAAGGATTTATTTCTTGTGTTCATGGCTGAAATTTCACGCAGATCCAACTCATCGCACGTGATGGTTCGTTTATGGACGCTATCAAAATGATAAAATATCCCCCTATCTGAAAGCCCGTCCTAACTAAACAAACATCTGCCACGATTTTGCCTTATTGTGCATCGACGACTTATTCTTTTCATGCTTAAGACGCATGCAAATAGTGTATTTGTTTGTTTTTTTGTTTTTTTTTGGGGGGGGGGGGGTTGTAAATGAACATTAAATGAAACTGGTGCTAACAATCGAAAAATAACATTGCAATCTATTGGCATCAACGGCCTTGAAAGGTGATTATTTAACAAGGAGTGTACTCATGATTAACATTATATACTTCCAGTATATATGAAAGAAGAAATCTTCAGACGACTGTTTGTATATTATTATTATTATTATTATTATTATTATTATTATTATTATTATTATTATTACCATTATTATAATTATTGTTGTTATTATTATTATTGTTATTATTATTATTATTATTATTATTATTATTATTATTATTATTATTATTATTATTATTATTATTATCATCATCATCATCATCATCATTATTGTCATTACCATTGTCGTTATCATTACCAGTATCATTATTATTATTATAATTCATTTACTTTGAGCAGAAACGCATACATATGTCATTAAGTAGCTTGATCCAATTTGTACCTTCTAAATTTATTAACGCGTCGCCACCTATAGCTTTAGCACTAAGTGAAGTCTTTCTTGATGTAAGAAGGTAGCCTCTAGGTGATATTTATGTGCGTAGATATCATTTTCTTTTATGAACGCGTTGCATCTTACCCTGGTCTGCTGATGACACTGCAAACAGGTTCAATATAATAATGATCATAATAATTGTAATCATAATATTATTAATAATGATAACAAATCAATAACAATAATGTCATTATTATTATTATTATTATTATTATTATTATTATTATTATTATTATTATTATTATTTTTATTATTATTATTATTATTATTATTATTATTATTATTATTATTACTATTATTATTATTGGTGGCCAGATATGCATTTATCTATATATTGTGGTCCTGTAAAATATATAATTACTATGTTAAAAAATAATACATATACATATACAGGTACCTTATCACGGCACGCAACGAAAACGCAATTTACCTAAAATATTTATGTCATAAAGTTTGACCTGATATTTCGGCATTCTTTCAAAATACTTCCTATGAAACGAATGTATCATTATCGTCCATTAAATCTGATGCCCTATTCATACCTTTCCTGTTTAAACTGCCTAAAAACAGTTTGCATTCAATCCTTATCCAAGAATCATATGAAAAAACATTGTATTGAAAAACAATGTCTTTTTATGTAGATGCTCAAAAGATAATAACACAACATCTTTTCATAACCTCCTTCCAGGATACATTGATAGATTTTTAAAAATATAATCTGCATCTGAATTGTTGATGTTACATTTCCAGATACCATTAAATTATTTTTTCTGATAATAAACAAAATCTGTCCATCTTTCCACATCATTTGCACATCACAAGTTTTGATGCAGCTTTACTGAGTGCCTGATTTTGTGACCTGATGTCAAGCATGGTTCAAACAACCTCTCGCATGAGAACCTATTATGGAATAACACTTCACTTTATCTTTGAGGTCCAACCCCATAAAAACTTATATAACAAATCCCCTGTCGCCTTAAAAAAACCCAAATTCGGCATTTAGTTGAAATGTATTACAAACCACTGTCAAAAATAAATTAGCATTATTTTTGGCATTGTTATCTTTTTGACGTTATGTAAAATGCCGTAAATCAAATTACAATCAAACGCTGACGAATACAGCTAAAATAAAGTTCAATTTCAATATTGACATTCATGAAATATATATCTTATAGACAAAATTACCCGAGTCGTTTATCTGTCAATTCAACCCCCCCCCCCCCCCCCCCCCCCGAGTTGTTTCCTGCTTGTGCGCCTGATCACCAAAAGCGAGAAGCGCGCGGGTGACCAGACGCGCAGGCAGGCAAACAACAAGGGGGATTTGGTTTAGAGATTAACGACGAGTGTTAATTTGTATTAATCCCCAACAGTCCATTTCTGAAACAAAACCAAAAAAAAAAGACAATTTATATAACTTGTACCATTTTATTTCACTACCTTGCATCGGACTCTGCCACGGTCAAGCAACGCGTATGAATATAAAATTTAAACAACAAAGAAAAGCGGACGACAACACGCCTAATGGCGGGGTGAGGGGGGGGGGGGTGAAGGCTGTTGCTTCAGCCCAAAATATCGACCAAAAGTCATTTTTTTTTATTATTTGTATACCGAATTAAGTTGGTGGAGATGAGAATCGGAAGGTAACGTTGCCTTGGAATGTTGTACCCGCAAACATTCCAAAGTGTGCACGGGTGGAGCTAAACTGACTGAGGGCCGTCAGATTGGCCCCATCACTGACGGCAGGATTGCGAGCATTGCCCAAAGGCACGGGCCGATGACTACCTGCTACGTCGGCTGGGAACAAAACGATGGTGTAACGAGTCTTGGGAGTGTTATGGACAGATGTATGAGGTCACTGAAAAAAGAATTATTTCGCTGGGGTATGTTGCACATGGCTCGCTGTTCATTTTTGCATTCTGCTTGCTGTTGCACAATAATTATTCACGGACTGCACATTTTTGTGCCTGCTCAGCTGTTGAATGATGGTTGGCGGGACTCCCTGTGAGTTTTCAGTGCTAATAAAAAAAGGGGTTGACCTTTGATCCATAGTCATGCCAAATATGGAATTGATTCCTGCCATATTTTGAAAACCATATCTCTGATTTTACAAATATGCTAAAAAAGAGTCTCACCCATGGAATGTGGTCAACAATATCAAATGGGCCATATTCCATGGATTTACAATGTAATATGACACAAAGTAGGAGACAAAATAGTTTATCTCATTACTATGGTGAGGCAAATAATTTGAACATGCTACGAGGGGATGGCGGACGTTAGTAGGGCCCATATTATTTGAGGCCTACCAACGTAAACCAGACCTTATCCTGACGTTGTTACAATATTCCCTTTAGACGAAGGTTGCTATGATTGCACGTACACATGTAATCGACTGCATTCCTAAAACATGAACGCCGAAACTTTTCCTATTCTTCTAATGCTAAACAATACACAAACCCTACGTATTTTAGAGTTTTTTCTTTTGAACCATTCATTGACATAATATGGGCGATTTTGCCATCAATTTTAAATCCCGAATACTTTTTCAAAATTTTCACACGTGCTGATTATTTCTTCCCAACATTTCTGATTTGCCCGAGCCCTCAGACATGTATCATCTGCATGCTAATGGATCTTATACTCTTTATTGTCAATTTTCATAGCTTCAATATTTTCATTCTATCTTACAATTTGACACAAATTTTTTGCGCAAATCAAAAGAGGTACAGTGAAATTTGACAGCAATAAAGAACCCCTCGCGACAGTTTAATGGCTCAGAAGTGCATCGGTTGTTTAACGCTGGGCCATTTGCATCGTTATACATCGTCTCAATCCATTTTTGTTTCAAAAAATAAGTAAATATAAGACACTCTGATGAAAAATTCCAAAAATTGTTTCTTTCAAAATCAAGAAACACAGCTAAAGTTCAAATAACCTTCTTATCCGTAAATTCTAATATTTCAATCATTCTTCAAAATGAGTCTATTTTGTAAAAAAAAAAAAATCAGTTTGACCACATTCGACTAACTGCCCTTGCATACATGGCAAACATGTGTTTATTAATGTACCATCCATACTGAATAAAGAAATTGGGTCTGTAAGTAATTAATAATAAACAATCTTTATATTTCGTCCGCAAAAAGTAATAATATCTATATAACTATTTGGAAATGCATAATTTACAGTATTTCCTTATTCCAAAACGTTTTTAAAAATTCTATGTGATATCATTACTAATATCAGATACAAAACCAACATTTTCAGCACAATTCATTTACCATTACATAGATCATCAATTACAGTTAATTTTTTAACACATTTGTTTGGTCCCAGTTTGGTCAATAGAATTTGGTCAAGTTAATCTCTCCCTTTTTGCTGCAATATCTGCTATGATATATTGGGCTTCCATTTCTAAAATCACAGCAATCTCCATAAAGAGTGTTTTAGAAAGTACGTATATACCTATGGCTTCACTCCCTCTATCAGCAAATTAAACTTTTCATCCCTATTCAGTCCTCCATTTTCTTTTAAAAGAGTATTCCTGATGAATGCTTTTCTAAATATTGAAAAATCCCAAAACTTTTTGAAAGGAATTTTCTCACATTCTATAAACTAGTTCAAATGTCCTCTCCCATACTGATATGTATGAGTCTATTGAAACAATACTCTGCTATTACCTCGGTATAGATTTGATCCAATCGGCAAACAGTAAAAGTGAACAAACTCCTAACACATTCCCACTTCTTCGATTGAGGCCAGCCTTCACTTGTAATCTCATCCAGGCGAGGGAACAAAATAAATTTCAAAAAGGTACATAAACTTATACCTATCCAATAGACACTGCAATACTAAACACATTTTCTTACCTTTCTGATCGTTATATCACTTCCATGACATTTTCCTTTTGTGTGAGTTCTTAGACATACCCCTAGCTGCCCTGTCCATATTATGAAACATCCCATGTGTCACACATATTTGCTATATAAACTAAAATTTGGAGCAGCCTGTGTTAATACAGAGTTAAACCAATGGATCAGACTCTTTCTTTTTCTGTCCAGATTTATATTGATCGGACTTGTCACTTCTGTTGCCCCTGTACATTGCTCTTCCCACAGATTGTTGCGAACCTTGGTTTAGCCCAATATTTGTAATACCTCGAACACAGATCTTGTCTCCGTACACACAACCTTTGTAATAGACCACTGAGAAAACAGCGATTTGTTATGCCAGCTTTCAGAGACCACTTAAATCGTGTCCAGATATCCCATTTAATATCATCAATAGGTCCCCCAAAATATGATCGTGTATTTTCGAATGAGTGTACTTTTTTGGCTGATAAAATATACCCACGCTTTGCCATGCAATCTCATTCAAGTCCCAACATATGGCCCAGCAAGACCATGGGAGTGAATTTTGCCAAACTTTTAATCGTACGATGAGTAGTTACCGGGTTTAACATGTCAGTGTGCCGCAGGTCGAGAGAAAGTATTGACAGCGATTGCAGCATTGTTCGGGGATCCACAGATCTAGCCCAATCATTTTTCATATGCGTAATGCACAGGCTGTGCGACAAAATTGGGCAGAGTTGACTGAATAACTCTCTCTCTCTCTCTCTCTCTCTCTCTCTCTCTCTCTCTCTCTCTCTCTCTCTCTCTCTCTCTCTCTCTCTCTCTCTCTCTCTCTCTCTCTCTCTCTCTCTCTCTCTCTCTCTCTCTCTCTCTCTCTCAGTCCAAAATGCAAAACATACATTGTTGTTTTTCTATCTCGTATCGTCCCATCTGTAT
>OZ026619.1:6683221-6706077 GCA_964020975.1 Hermodice carunculata
GTGTGTGTGTGCGCTCGTGTGTGTGTGTGTGTGTGTATAAACATTAATTCTCAAATTATCAAAATGAAAGGTAGCCCAGACATAGTCAGAATCGAGTCTTCTACATATACTCACAGACATACAAAAATATAGTAAATTTGGAAAAGGCAGGACAATGCCAGACTTCTACATTTTCTTCCAGAATCACTCGTCTTATGGACAAGTGAATCTGAATTGTCATTTGTCCCTGTGCCATGGATCATAAATTACAAAACATCACGGGGGGGGGGGGGGGGGGGGGAGCTTGTTTCAATCAATAGTGAATAATTGTCTGTCCCATATGCAGACATTTCTGGAAATAGTTTTAGAAGCTAGAATTATTTCTTTATTTGAAAAGAACCACAGCTTGCCAATGATGTTTAGTGATACCTTTAGCGTGTTCCCCAGCTACACTTCCAGCCCAGTCCCATGCTATACAAGCCAGCTGTCTGTGTCTCTCACCGTCTCAAGCCAGGCAATTGGGCTTTAATAAATTCTTGTTGATGATCAAAAATTTGGTTGTCCACTGGACCACTGATGTTCAAGCTCATATGACTTGTCAGTCAGATGAGCTTAAATGGTAGGTCTTTGTGTTTTGTTTGTCTGGCACCTTGCATCTGGTGCCTGCAGCTGGCATCCTCAGTTCAATTTTTTTTCCAAAACCACATGAAAGATTCACTTTAAACTTGGTGGGCATGTACCGTGCGTGGGTTGCTGCTGCGTTGTTCAAATGGCCATACTCCAGCGATTTTCTTTTTGGTCATTTTTGTGTCAAATCTTAAAAAATCTTATCCAAAACCACTCAGCCAATTTCTTTGAAATTCCACAGGGTCACTTATGGCGACCCCTAGTTTTATATTTATTCAAGAAGTGGAGCTGCACTTTTTTTCTATTTCTTATGAATTTTTGTGTGTGTGAGGGGGGGGGGTGGTGGCGTTTTTGGACTACTTCTCTGAAACCGTCAGCCAGATTCACTACAAACTTGGTGGCAACATTTTTCTTGTGGGTCTCGACAAAGTTTGTTTGAATTGTCATGCCCTAATGATGTTTTGTATTTTGTATGAATTTGTTTGTTCTTTTTGGGTCCAAATCAGAAAATAAAATCTAAGAACCGCCTCACCAAACTGCGTCCAAATCATGCAGCAACACTCTTCAGGACACATAGTTGTTAATTTGCTCAGGAGAAGGCACTGAATTTTCAGGGCAACTTTTATGGATTCTAGTTTTTTAATGTTTTGAATGATTTCCAGGCATCTTTATATTGTGTGTTTCCTGTTTGGCTCATGTTGAGAAACCAACCAATCAGCCTATGCTACAGTGGGAGTCCATGCTTGTAGACATTGGAGCAGAGGCCTCAACTGGAGTGGTATCACTCTGTAAGTTTAAAAAATGCCCTTTCTTGCCACCCGCTGTTTAAGCATCAGCAATTGAACCAAATGTAAGTGTTTTTTTATATTTGTTGTTGAGGTATTTTGTGGAACGGTTATGAACAGAAAGTTAGGAAAATCGTGTTTTACTGGGCAAGATTGTGGGCGATAATATAACGCTTCAGCTGACATAGTAACCACCAGGTTGAGTAACCCCTTACTTTGACCAAAGGCTCTGGTAAGTTACGAAAATTTCACAAAAAAACTGTTACAATACACTTACATTGGAGCCAAGACAGTGAGTGATAATATTATTTTGGCAAACTCATTTTAAAATGCTTGACCAGATTAAAATTAAACAACCTAAACAGGTACTGTAGGCCACTTGATATTGTGCAATTGCTGACTGATGGGACTTATAGAAGGTACGTTTTGCAGGTAGGATTTCTTCTTACCTTTACACATGATAGGTGTGGCTGACTAGTGAGTGCAGCTGCATATGATTGGCCATTGTAGATACCTGTCGTAAATGGACGTGTTCTGAGGAAGTGGCAAAATGAATGTCTGTTTCTTGCATCATCAGCATTCAACTGCAAATGTGAAACTCTGTGATGATATATTGTTCAGCTTAGTTTGGGAACAGGCTGGCCAGTTATTGGGCTGAGGTAAAGGGGGGAAGGGTGTAGAATTTAGAAAGAGCTCTGTCTATGGTGACCCCTGCTTATTGTTATTTATTATTATTATTATTATTATTACTATTATTATTATTATTATTATTATTATTATTATTATTATTATTATTATTATTATTATTATTATTATTATTATTATTATTAATTGATTTTTTTGAAAAAGTTCACACACTATACAGTGGGCCACAATGTTGAAACATGTTGAATTATTAAATATGTATTAGAAATGGCCATTTGCTGTGAAGTCAAATGTAAGATTTTTCAATAAATTTTGTTAATGCTTTTAGGCAAAATGCTAGAAAATCAACTCACAAACTGCCAGCCAAGCACTTTGAAAATGCA
The DNA here is from genome assembly GCA_964020975.1 of Hermodice carunculata. NCBI lineage: Eukaryota > Metazoa > Annelida > Polychaeta > Eunicida > Amphinomidae > Hermodice > Hermodice carunculata. The sequence goes on from OZ026619.1 coordinate 6,685,641, forward strand.
CAGGGACACTTCTGGGAACCCAGTGATCTTAATTGTTCAAGAAGGGGTGCTTGGGGGTTTTTTTGGGGGGGGGGGGCGGGTGGGTTTTTTTTTTTTTTTTTGTTTTTTTTTTGGTTTTTTTTGTTTTGTTTTGTTTTTGTTTTTATTTTTATTTTTGCTTTTGTTTGTTTTTTCTTTTTTCTTTTTGTTTTTATTTTTTGTTTTTGTTATTTTTTGTTTGTTTTTTTTTTTTTTTTTTTGTTGCTTTTTTTGTTTTTTTGTTTTTTGTTTTGCTATTGTAGTTTCCAGGCCCAGTGCAGTCTGTGCATGCAAGGTCAGTTCAGCACAGGACTGTCATATTCCTCTTGTTCAATGACGCATATATTTTTTTAAAATATGTGTTACTCTAGCCAGTCCATATAAGATTAAATTTGCTGAGTGTTTGTGCGTTATGCATTACTTAGCTATCAGCACTTGCAATTATAACATGTCACAACTCCAATGTGAAACAAACTTTCAGATCCTGAAGTGAAAAACATCATATATAGGAATTGTGGGATTAAATGAATGAACAATGCAAGAGGCAGTACACCCATGTTGTTGTCAAGATGTGCTTCCTTTATAGTTATCTTCTGTGGTAACACATTACACTGTAAACCGCACTCTGAAAGGAAATGGACTTGACTTTAGTATTTTCAAAGTATCATGGAATACATACACCATTCAGAGTAGCAAAATGTAAAGTACTGCAGTGACTTTTTCTGGTAAACCTCTAAATATCAAAGTCCTGCAGTGACTTTAATTATATTTCTAATATTAAGTGATTTTAATTATATTTCCAATATTAAGAATTTCAAAAGTAAGAAGAAAGGATTAATGGCAGTAAAAGTTGAACACTAGCTAAACGGTAGTTATTTGTGGATAGGTGATGGAACCATCTTATGTAGTATTTAATTTAAGCAGTTCAGATGCACTTGGGTCATTAAAAAGTCATTAATCACCACAAAGTGAGAAGCCAATAAGACTGTACAAATACATTCAGGCTGTTAAATAGTCATTTAGTTATTACCTGATGGAAAGTCAACAAGGTATCTGGCCCATCCTTGCTTATTTAGTCACGAAGTAAAAAATATCGCATTAAGCTATTTGGTAAACAAGAGGTTTAGATATTATTGTAAATATGGAAGTGTTTATTGAAAACGAGTGGAAGCAGGTTTGGAAAGGTTTGCAGGATTAAAAAGGGATGATCACATAGAGGAACCAATGGAGGTTGCTGCAGTGGCTAATACAACACCAGAAAAGACAGAGATGAATGAGATCTTGACTACCTTAACTAAGATTCAGAAAGGTCAGGAGAAAATGTCTGCTTGCATGACTAAGCTGGAATCTGCCAAGCGGAATCCAATGGACTATCAAAGGAGTAATGAGGGACGCAGAGTTTCCTGTGTGTAGGAAATCACTTCCGTGTGGGATGTCCACTCTGACCGCCATGTCTGAGGAATGCACCCGGAGGTTTAACAGCTGCCAACCAGACTACTCCGGAAAACAAGAATTGGCAGGAGTTGATCATGCGAGTTCCAGACTGGGTTTGTCTGTAAGAGCAGGAAATGTGAGTAAAATTTGTCTTATAGACACTGGAGCTAGTGTATCGCTTCTGCACAATGTGGTATTTAAGAAAATATGTAATGATAGTGGTAGGATTAGGTTATTGAAACCTACAACTTCATTGTTTACTATTTCAGGAACCCCTATTAAGGTAAATGGTAAAACTGAGGTCCATTTCAAGAGGTTAGGAAATTTAACAGTGTTAGTTGTAGATGGTATTAAACACCAGTGTATCATTGGTGATGGTGCACTAGCTGCCAATAGAGCAGTGGTAGATTATGCAAGACAATTCGTGATATGGCAAGGGAAACAGCTACCAGTACAGCCTTACAGTGGGTTGCCCACTATAGACTTCAATGGCCCCTTTTAAGGCTATGCATGATGTTGACATTAGTACTCACTCTTTGGGCAATGGCTGTTCAAAATTTGATAAAGTAATTGCCCAAAACAGGGATGTTTTCTATAAAGAAGGGAGCCCTTTTGGTCAGTGCCCTATAGTAGAAGTGCCCATTGACACAGGGAATCACCCACCTATACGGCAACGTCCATACAGAACACCTATTGCTAAGCGCAAGATAGTAGATGAATGTGTAGGTCAAATGCTGGAGGATGGAGTCATAGTACCCAGTAACTCCCCATGGGCATCTGCAGTGTGATTGGTCCCAAAGAAGGATGGAACTACCCGGTTCTGTGTTGACAACCTTAAGTTGATTAAGGTGACTGTAAAGGATAGATATCCATTACCACTCATACAAGATATCTTTGACTAACTTAGAGGTAAATCTATATATAGTGTGTGTGACCTAAAAGCTGCATTAAATCAACACCCTGTGGCTAAAGAAGACCAAAATAAGACAGCATTTATCTGTCACCGTGGCCTCTTTAATTTGACTGTTGGCAGCCTTTGGTTTAGCCAATATGCCTAGTATTTTTCAGAGGACAATGGAGACGGCTTTGTCTGATTTATTGGGTAAGTGTGGGGGTTTTCATAGATGATTTGATCATCGCATCTGAATCCCCTAAGGCTCATGCCAGAGATTAACAGGCTGTCTTTGACAGGCTGCGAACAGCCAAACTAAATTTAAAGGCTTCAAAGTGCCATTTTTGTATGGAAGAAGTCAAATTACTAGGGTATATTATCACTCCCGAGGGCATTCGCAGTGATCCAGAGAAGGTCCGAGCTATAGTTTAAATGCCAGCCCCAAAGAACTTGAAGCAAGTTCGCTCCTTTATAAGGATGGACCAACACCAGCTTGTCCATGGCATCCCAGGTTGATATTACCTAAGGCCTCTCGTGACAAGGTAATTGATAGGTGTCATAAAGATGTTGGTCATATGGCCCTATCGAACACACTGAATCGCATTCATGAGGCTTATGCCTGGCCTGGTATGAGACGGGAGGTCCTACAGAGAATAAAACTCAACCAGAAGCAAGCAGAGCACTCGACCATGAGTGAGATGCCTCTACCAGCATACTGTATGCAGGTAGTCGGTATTGATCTTATTGGCCCATTCCTGTTAAGTGACCAAAGTAACCGATATGGTGTGACAGTGGTAGACCATTTGTCAGGTTGGGCAGAAGCCTTCCCCATCCCTAACAAGAGCTCAACAGTTGTTGAAAGTGTCCTTGTTCAGGAATTTATACCTCAACATGGCGCCCATGAGGTTGCAAAAACAGACCGAGGTTTAGAATTCTCATCTGGCCATTTTCGACAGTTTCTGAAGGACTATGGCATTGAACACCAACAGACCACGCCATATCATCCTGAGACTAGTGGGAGAGTTGAGAGGCTAAACTGGACTCTCAAGGAAATAATCATGAAACTAGTGAATAATCAAGCTGGAGATTGGCAGAATAAACTAGCAGGGGCCCTATGTGCTTATAGAAACTGTGTCAATGATTCTACTGGGTATACCCCATTTTATTTGATGTATGGGCGTAGGGGCAGACTACCCTTTACCAAATGTCTGAACACTCCTACCGGGGGGCCATCCTGTGACAGGTCATTTGAGTGATTTGTCAGATGCTCCTATGATAGCTCAACAAAATTTGGCTGACTCAGAAAGCATAATCGTGAACGTCTAAATGTGCAAATGCAGGTGAGCTACAGCCAGGACATACAGAAGTTGTCAAAGCCTAAGAGCGGATGACATTTACATCTGGGTGGGACCCACAGTTTGAAGTCCTCAGGGTTAGAGGACCTGTTTGTTGGATCGGGCATCAACGGATAACAAGGGATCATTCTGTGAACTGTGATAAATTATTCTTAGTTGATCCAAATATAGCTTCGGATGAGGTGGCAACTAGACTGCACCGAAATCCACAGCAAGGTGCCAATCTCACAGCTGCTCCCAAATGGGATGTACATCCCCCAAATAAGGAAGTTACCACTCCAACTCCACAGCCTTCAGAGAACCCTGATCAAGGCTTAGACCAGAGCGAGGCGACGGATATGGATGTGGATGACTATGAGCAACCCTTCCCTGCTATAATTGGCCATGACCCAACTTCAGCTAATAGTGGTGGCATGACTCCAACCAATACTGGTGGAGGACACAGTGCACATGCATTTCCCATAATACACTCCCCACCTGTGCCAACTCATTGGTATTTTACAAGATCAAAAGGGCCAGCATTGAATGAGAACGCAACTGAACCACCACCGCCTTCACCACCACCCCCATCAATACCGGAAAAAAGGTAAGCCACAGAATGTTCTCCAAGTGCCGAGGATCAGAAGCAACAACGTCTGGCTGCAATAGAATTGGCAGCCTTTATGTGTGTTAAATGTCTCTCAGTAGCAGATATAAAACCCTTGCCAGATGGATTCCTTGTGACGAGAGCTCAAGGACTCCGTGTCCACTCTGCAGAATGTATAATATTGGTTGTTATTGATAATCCTGAGCTGGACCCAGGGCTTGTTCACAACATCAATCTTGTCATTGCCCAGGTCAAGAAGGTGGTAGATAATGGCATAATTGCCAAACCTCTAGGTGTTTCTTGGACAGGACGGTGAAAATATCTCAAATCTTCTCTGGCACAGGGTCAAGTACTACCACCGAAGTCTCTAACACACTGCTTCCCACGGGATGGTTCGATGCAATCAGCCAGATAGGGCATACCTTATTTGGACTGGCGACCTATGACAGTATAGCTGAACGCCGACATGCCATCTCACAATCTCAAATTCTACAATGGGATGTGGTGCATCAAGTAAATAAGCTTACCACCCTGTTGAACTGAACCCAAGGAATTGCAGCATGGAACCAACACAGAATTTCTCAGGTGACTGATTTTATTTCTGGAAGATTGGTTCCTACATTAAACCAGGCGGTAACTGCTATAAATACTATGCAGAGGGAGGTTCATTGTTTAAAAAGAGCCTTTTATTTTGAATGGATTGTTTCCACTCTGGAACAAATTACTAGCCAGCTCTTATATAAACTTACTGCAAACTTATGCACGACAAAAAGGCTTCACTAGAACTGAGAAGACTGACGGAGGATATCCTCGGTCCCTCTCAATTAAGGGAGGTATTGCAGATGGCTACTACCTCAACTGCCTACCCAATCAAGCCAATCCAATGGTATTGCGAACACACACATGTATACCCTGTGTGGGGAAAAGATACTCTAATTTACCGGGTAAAATTACCTTTGGTAGTTGGTTACACCTATAATCGATATCATCCAGCCACCTGGCCAGTCCCTTATCCATGACAAGGGTATTCTATCCAGATATTGGTGGACCATTCTGATGTGGGACTAAGCACAACAAATGGGGACATCTTCCACCCTACCGGGTGTATGGGATGAAAGCCCATGGTATGTCGTTCAGGACCTTTATATAATACCCAAAGGTGGCATTGTCCACGAACATTAATTGCAGGTGATGTAAAACACAGTCACACATGTAAAGTAAGCATTACCCAGCAATCCAACTTGACACAAGTTACTGAAATTTGTTACAGGGAATATATTGTTGTAACCTGGGGGGAGACCTTCGAAACTAGGTGTTAAGGTCAGCCAGGGAAACTACAAGCTATAAATCCAGGTACGTACCTAATAACGGTACCCTCTGGATGTGTAGTTATGGGAAAAGGGGTCACTCTAACGGGTCTCATTGAACGTGTAGGACATATATCAGTCAAGGCGTTGCAAATGTTAATGTCTAATATTCTGAATATCACCGAAATTATACCTGCAGAACAGGCTATATCTCTTCTAAATCAACCTCATTTTGACAATCAAAAACCATTTATTCAAACAAACCTACAGCCATTACCCCTCTCTCCTTCTAAATTCATTTGGACACATCACGGTAGTAGGATCTCATTTGGCATTCTCTTCATTTCATTCATTTTAGTCGTAGTAGCTATCGTTACCGGGTTGGTGATTTGAAAAAAGTGGGACTATCTTGCAATGTGTCTAATGCCCTTAAAAATATCAACCTGAAAAAGCAACTACTGTGAATAATGAACCCTCCCCCTCTCCTTCTACTTGACCTATTTGGCCATTATATTCCTCTAACATTTACCCATTCTTTACCCACCTATCAGGAATTAATGCTACTTCAGATACCACCATGAATCCTCCTACTCAACCCACATCTCTCCTTAACCCCGAACCTTCTGGTCTTGAGTAAAAATTACTCCTAAAATGGGCATAAAGGGGGACAACTTCGAGGCATTACCACAGCTCATTTAGGGAAGTCGCCACGTGGAGTTTGGGGCAACCCTTAGTGGGTGACGGTATACGATCGTTGCTGTCATGTTGGCTGATGCTGTTCTCCCTGGACCTACATGGAAAATTTACGATGGTAATTTAATTTGAAGTGTAAGTTCATCATATTATCGACATATTAACATCTTATCTGTCCACATGTCAATCTAATGAGTATATCTGTCCACATGACAATCAAATGAGTAACGGAAAACTGTCAATATAGAGTGTATGTTTTAAGTATTCAAAGTGATTAAATGCAGGACGCTGCAATATGTGAATAAGTTTGACATTATCTTGATGTATCTATGTCAAGGAAATATAGTGTAGTACTCGAGTGGTAGCATTGAAACTGCATAACAAAGCTCGGTGAATGCAGACTTCTGCATAACTCAACCATAACTGCGAGTAACTGAGTAATTTTACTCATATGTATGTCTACATATAAACTTGTGCATTATTATGTGAATCTATAGCTAGAATATTTAGGTTAAATTAGATAGCTTTAGTCCTAATGGTGACAGATGTGTGGCTCCTAGTTACCTTGTGCCTGTTTGGACTCACCCAGCCCTCTGAAAACCAAGCGTGTTGAGTCTTCCAAAATGGCAGATAACTGTGCTGGCCCAGGAACATTGCATGTATCTATATCATATATTTTTATTTTATCTTATTCTATTTTATTCATTTTGTTCTGTGCATACAGACAGACAAGGTTGGCCTGAATAATGAAAGCAAGTTACATGTAATCGGGCAAGCCTACCTATCACTATCTTGTTAATGTGTATATGAAATTGTTAATTCTAGACTGTTTTTGTGCCACTGGGATAGAAGTAGGACAGCAAAGAATGAGTTAATGGTTGACTCAGTACTGGTACCAGATCACCATCACGGGCTCGTTTGAATTTCAAAATAGAAAGCTATTTTACTATATCTTAAGAGATATCTCCATACATCAACGTAAGCTTTTGGCTGGCACTACAGTGTTTTTCCTTGAGTAAGCATAACATAGTGAAGTTGTTAAGTCATTTAAAACTCATTAGGAAGGTAGAGCTCTGTTTTAGACTATGTAATGCCTTTACATCTGAGCTAAAGATCCATCAATGCTTGTTTTTCATCCAACCTTCCTAAGATTGACAAAATATGATTAATACACTTGTACATAATTAGTCTGGTAAGACTAAACACCTCATAGTTGGAAAATGATCATGTTTCTGCCCATTTTTAAGTTTGCATCTAAGTGAGTTGGAGTGTAATTGTCAATTCTCAACAACTGTGTGCATTATGGACGGCATTAGGTGGAATCTGGATATAATCTGGATATAACCAGGATATAATCAGGGAATGATACCATTATAGCCCTACAGTGGATACCAGGGAAAGTAAGTGGGGACATTTATGAATTTTGTCATGGCCTTTTATTTGTGCACTCACTGTGAGTCTGTATTTGACACCAGTGCAGGATTGTTTCTACATATTAGGACCCAACATTGTGGTCAGTACTTTGTGTATCTCCTAACTTGTGGCCATTGTACCTTGGAGATACGACAAGCTAGTCATGACGGTAACACCCATCTCACCACTAAGATGATGAGGGACCATGTCACAGAGGAACACCATCAATGTGCAAGGAGGTATTCAGTAATCCGTTATAGGAAGGTAATGAAGAGATCCCGAGCCCCTCCCAAGCACTTTGTAGACTATTATCTACTGTAAATTTTAAACTTCATAAGAACTTTTTAACAAACTGATAGTCAAATGGCGTTACGAATCTGCCCTTTGTGTGGGAAAATAGACGATCCTGTTTGGGGCTACATTTTCCTAGACACCGATGTGCAATGACATCAATGATTGCTAGCACCATGAGTAATTCAAAAATAATATTAACTCACGGTTGGATTGGTGTGGGGAAATCGACTATACATGCCTGTTGGTTTGAAACATGGTCTAAACAGAATAATTCAATTGCCCCATATACTCTAGTTAAGGAGCATCACATTAACTCTAGTGATTCCCTTGAAATTTTGGACTGCTTTTATAAACAACGCATTTCCAACATGTGCTGGGAATCACACCAGCACATTACTTATTGGACATGTGCGATGGAGGCATTACGTACTAGTAGTGGACAACACAGCCTTATCTTTGATTGGTCATTCCTGGACGTCCACACTTTTATGACCTAGTATCTATCCCGAATGGAATATGAGACATTGTTGCCCCTTTGTGAACACTTAGTAATTCAGTTTATGGAGTTGTGTTAAGCATAATTGTGTCATACAGCCAGGCCTTGTTACAAAACCAGTCAAGGCAGCCTGGCAACAATCCCTTGGGAGGGCACAGTCGGCTGAAATTCAGGCCTTCAGTTCAGGAACCTATGCCCATTATATGACCAACTATGAGGCGGACAATGTACAAACCATGAATTTAGTTTGCCTTTGATATGACTGGAATCTAATTAGGAAATTTATCAAAATTGACAGCATTGCTCTGACTCAGTCCCTCCAGGACTCTGATAGTATACTGGGCCATAACCTTCATTTTGATTGAATGTGACTCTTGGGGTTCTAGTACTGTGGAATCTACTTTTATAGTAAGACTTTAAAGACTGTTACCCTGTACTTGAGGACTCTACCGAGTATACCCGATTTACCCTTTTGTTTTGTTCCTATTGGTGTTAAGATGATAGGACATTGATCAACGTATTTTATATCTTTTCAATGTTATTGGTTAGCATAAGTAGTGAAGTAGAGTAACAAACTAGTCCCAACAGAAGTGTCACAAAAACTACACACAAATAAATGACACTGTAGACTATTGATTGATTTATTATTATTACATAATACTATCATATTCTATCTAGATGGGAGTTTGATATCAATAATATTTATTTCATGTGCCGGGGGGGGGGGGGGGGGTAATGTGGTGGAATTTATTCCCTGGCTTATTATATGGTATATTGGAATGGAAATCGCCGGATGGATGCTGTGAAACATTATACAATAAGATATTTATGGTATTGTTGTCATTTCCAAGACATCGATGCTTTACGGTCTTTTCATCTAAATTGTGCCTTCTACCAAAAGGGTACTGGTGAGCTTGAAAACGAATCGAGGTCAACTACAGAGTTTTAATGTTTCTCATACTTTTCATATTTTTATTTGTATTATGTAATTATATCACTGCCATTATTATTTCATTATTATATTGATTCAATTGAGTATATTGGTACACACAGTGTCAACCTTGTAGACCAGCTAATATGACATATTAGGGGTTAACTGCATTGGCACCCCTGCCACAGGTCTATAATTGAGACTAGTGACTTGACAGTATATATGTAGAATGTATGTACTATTGACCGGTTTGGTCATTTAAAGATAGTCAGAAAATGATGCTATACAATGTTGAATATCCAAAAGAATTTCTATATAATAGTCTTATATATATATATATATATATATACATATATATATATATATATATATATATATATATATATATATATATATATATATATATATATAATAGTCTTCAATCTTAATTCAACATGGTTATGGAGGAGTTTTGATACATGTGTATATATGTAATAAAACAGAAGAAGGGGAAGGTATGTAAAGTACTCCAGTGACTCTTTCTGGTAAACTTCTAAATATCAAAGTCCTGCAGTGACTTTAATTATATTTCTAATATTAAGTGATTTTAATTATATTTCTTATATCAAAAATTTCAAAAGTAAGAAGAAAGGTTAATGGCAGTAAAAGTTGAACACCTGCTAAATTGTAGTTATTGTGGATAGGTGATGGAACCATCTTATGTAGTATTTACTTTAAGCAGTTCAGATGCACGTGGGTCATTAAAAAGTCATTAATCATAACACAGTGAGAAGCCAATAAGACTGTACAAAAACGTTCAGGTCGTTAAATAGTCATTTAGTTAATACCTGATAAAGAGTCAGCAGGCATCTGGCCCATCCTTGCTTATTTAGTCATGAAGTCGTAATATCGCATTAAGCTATTTGGTAAACAATACAATCAGATATTATTGTAAATGTGGAAGTATTAATTGAAAACAGGTAATTGGTAAAAATATACGTTCAGTAAACAGTACGAGACTTCACTGGCGCTAACATCTTCTTGACACAAATGTTAGTGACTTTTATTCTTTTCTGACATGCCCTAAAAAGTTGTTGTTAATATCCAGACATTGTTAAAAAGTTCGGCTCCAATAACTTTAAAGATTTTAGAGTTGCCTGTTTCCGTACTTAAAATTTATCTTTTGACATGATTCTGTTTAAATATTTATCTTTGATTTATCTTTTATATGTTTTCTGTTAGGTTAACCCCCCCCCCCCCCCCCCGTGGCTATCGGTAGGAAGCAGCAGCCATTGACAGCTATAAGTTTGCCTACATGTATGTAGAATCTGTTTAAGAAAAATAATATATTGGTATCCTGTTCTTGACTTAAATGCTAATAACTTTCACTCTTTTCTGTCATGTCTAACTACAAATATATATTCAATGTAAAAAAAATACTCAAAGTTGACAGTATTAACTCAAACACACAAAACTGACACATTCTGTTGAATCATTAACTCAGGGTTTGCAGTGAACTAGAGCTGTTTTTTTCTTCAGAGACTTTGTAAGTGCTGAGTAGAAGCCATCACGGGGTTTGGTGTACATTTCTGCTGCTGGATGTCCATTGTTACAATCCTTGTCAGACTTCCCCGCGGTTTGCTCAGGTACTTCGTTGTAACTGTTTAGTTTATAATCACTGGGGCTGAATATAATGCCCCAATATCTCTCTACTTATACACTGGGAGGTGGTTGAACTAAGGTAATCTATCCAGCTAGAATGGCTACAAAAGGTTTAGCGGTAAGTCAAATTATGCTCATCTGAACTTGTACTAAACACATTTGGTAATTGTGTTTGGTTTAACAGGTATGCTTTTTTTATGTTGAAGTTAATGTACAGTTGACACGTTCATATTTTCCCACTGTTTGTGGGATGTCTTGGCTGAATATTCAGATAAGGGCTGCCATTCAAAGAGACATGCACTGGTAAAGGCTCTGAAACATGTTTGAGTAGTTACCCGCTGAAGACCCTTTAATGTATCTGAGCTAATGCAGCCTGTGTCAAACTTCTACAGAAGAACGTGTGCAATATGGACAATATTACTTCCATATTTGCATAGCTTAGACAGTGGCAGGTTAGCTTACAGAGTGTAAAGAGTTTGGAGTGAAGAATAGGGTAACGTCTGCCAGGTAAAGCAAGGAAGTTGTTCTGGATGCAAAAGATATAAATACAATGTAACATAAATCTGTTGAACAATTCACAAAATTTCCGTTTTCAGAGAAGCAGCATTATGTATTACTTGTTGCTCACATACCATAATATTGACAGTGAAACATTTCTTTCTTTAGCATATTCAGTGTACTTATGTCACGGGAAAACACATGCATGTTTGATATATATGCTCATAATGTAAATATAATACAAAACCTAATTAACAACTCAAAAGATTGCTGTTTTGAATGACAAAGCACTTTGCCTTACAAGTTGCCCACAAGCTTTGAAAGGGTAGATAAATAAGGTTCGAAATTGTTCATATAACGAAACCACATGCCACCAACATTATGCTATCTGAAGGACTCCTGTGAAGGATATATCATTGTTTACCGCAGAGTGCCAGATATTTCCCGATCATACCAATAGGGTTTAGTTCCACATGTTTTCATAACTATTCAACCAGTGTATTTCTGGATGACGTGGCGATTCATGTGAAGTATCAATCATGTAATATATATTATCTGAAATTCTAGGTAGACATGCTTCATCTGGACTGCATTTGCACTAAGTATGTTCACTACATAGTGTTGCTGGCATGATCTGATAATGTACATGTTCGTGTTGTTACTATAGGGATAGCAAAGGACTTGCATAATGGCTTGCATCTCAGTAAAATGCCGAATCTTCGGCCCATCGTGACTGTTTATCCGATATTGGAAAATACCTATGGCGTTTCTTTTACTGTTCTTAATTTTGACATGGAGTGTTATTCAAACGTCAAAATGATATACTGACTCACATGTTTGTACTAGTGGATCATTATTCATTTAATTCTTCAAAATAGTGCATCTAGAACTGTGTGAGGGAAGACTATGGTACTGCAGACATTAATATTGGTCTTAAAGGACCTGATTCATTCAGAAGATCACAGGGCTGTTTCAGCTCGTGTGTCTAATCTCAACTGAGCACAGACAGAAGTGACTGTCATAGTCTCCTTGTTTTGTACATAAGTTGATCTTGCCATGTTTTGCATCGAATTTAATCCTGGCAATGTTGGTCTTGCAGTGGTTCACATCGAGTTGTTCCTTGTAACTTTAACAGGATATATTGTCCTGAAAATTGTATTTAGATGCATATCACTACATTTACACTATCACTTGTACAATACTGTGTGGGCATATGGTCTGGATACTGCCGAAAACACTTCGCTTTTCATCTGCATTGTGGGGCAGAGATCCTCTTCTTGATACGAACAGGCCGACAATCAAGTAAAAGTAATCAGTATTTTGTGTTCGTCAACAATCATCTTGCTATGTCCAGTTATACATGAAAAATTACCGTAAACTCCTGCATTTGCCCCAATTATATTGCAATATATTCTGCATTGTGCAATGTTTATCCACATTCCCTCATTTAGTCCTAATATACTTGTTCTGATGACAATGTTTCAGCAAAAGCTCAGCATCCAATTACCAGCAGGATTTACATTTCAAAGAGAAAATTATAAGCATCAGGTTTAATATTTTCTTATTTTTTGCAAAGTATCTGCCTAAATGCACGCTTAAAGGGTTGATTTTTCCACGCATAAATGAAAACATTCACTCCAGAATTGCTAAAGTGAAGAACAGTAAAGATACTAGATACAAAAAAGTTTGGCCGTACAAGTGACAATGAATAATACAGCATTGCCGGAACCCAAGCAATAAAATAGCAACCAACAACAAGGCTGAACGCAAATACAGTTTCCAGCTGTTGTGTAAAGACAGCACCTCTGGATTGATCCGAAGCAGCATGGACATTCTTACGCTGCTTTCGAACCTCATGAAAAATTACTACATATAATACAGTGATTATACTTGAAATTATTATAGCCACCGATACAATAGGAATCATTTGATATACAACTAGCGTATTTTTGTATCCTATACAAAAGCAAAGTTGGTTTTTGTAATATGCCATTACGACGTTCACGGGGATTGTAATAATTAGGATCGGCAGTGTCCAACTAAGGGCAATTGCCAACTTGATATGTTGCTTACTAACTAATATTTCGTACCTCAATGGATACATAACAGCAATATATCTTTCAATTGTGATGAAAAACAAATGGAAAAGTGATATTCCCATTGGAGTTGAAGATACTAGATGCAGTGGTATGCAGAATGCCATGTGAAGACCTAATTCTGGCCTCAATCGCAATTTCATGAGCAGGGGATGAGTCAGTCCAACCCACAAATCAACAACAGCTAGGCTTGCTACCAGCCAGTGTGATTTACTTTGAAGCTCCCTGTGCTTGGCCACAGCATATATTGTCAAGACATTGCCTCCGATGACAGTTATCATGAGAAGGAGTGTTATGACAATGAAAATGACCCGAAAGACTTTTGTTGAGGATGACTTGAATAATTCCATCATCTCAGTACAGTTCATCATTCCAGTATCATTGATCCAGTTCGTAACGTTCATTGTTCAAAGCTCTGTGTGTACCTCTGAGGAGACGTATTATACCCTGAAAGAAAATACACGACCCGAGAACACATGCTGGCCATTCCATAAAGTAATTTGGTATATATGTATACAAATTATATTTTATAGCATGAAGCGAATTTTGGTTGATACAACATTCATTCATAATATCAGATAATTACTATGAAGAATGGTAAATGACAGCGAATAAAATCGTGACGATATGACACAAAAGATACCGTCGACGTTCTTAAAAAGTACCTACATTTTTAGACAATATCAATGTATACGGAAATTATGCTATATTACCGATTTAGTGACTGTAATCAAAAGCTGAATTCAGCCATAATACTTTTATCAAGTAGACCTTTACATCACTGAGAATACATAAGCAAGTACGATGAACGTTAACTTTAGAGCTTTGTTTTGGAATAGCAAAGAAAAAGAAATAATTCGTTTGGAACAGCACTCTTGAATGAAATTCAAATTCAAGGAGTGTACTCATCGCATCGTGAATTTACATGTTTGTGTTTTACTGGCATATCTTATATTTTTGCAGTATATTATCGCTGTTGATAGATAAATGAACAGTATGCATTATAACCCAGGTTTCAGAAGCTTCTTCAAATGTTGCATATTGCATCGTCCAAAATAGACTTGTTTGTACAATTTTGAAGGTACTCAGGCACAAGAAATTTTCTGTGTGCACCCAATGCTAAACGGATTTTGCAATGGGAGTCAAACCTGCACGCTACTGTTAATCACACTCTGAGAAGAAAATATACAATAACCCCGCTGTGAATATTGCAAAAAGAAAGCATCTACATGTGGGTTTGAGGGGACTTTTGCACATACTGAATCCGCACTAGCTTGTGTGGTCACGTACATGAAACACAGTCTATCCAGTTGCCCTTCAACAACCATAACACCTTATGTTTCTGCTATCCATGAGACCTAACGAATGTTTTAAGTTATGTGTAAGAAAATGTTTTGAAAGCTCAATCCCAATCTACTTACCTTGTCTTTATGTAGAATTTACCGAAGCAATCGATTTATCAATACTAAAAGGCTGCCATGTGAAAGTGTACAACTCGTGCTGGTAGCGAGGCATTTGTGATGACGTTAACAATACAGTATGCTCCGCATGATGCTTATTCACATTGGTACATGCCCTGGGTAAAACCAACTTCATCAGTTGTATAATTATATGCTTCGTAATTTGGTACATGTGACACCAACTAAACCTGTTACTTTTTTTAAACAATTATTGGACACTTATTTCAGTCTGCATAAATAAACTGAAATACATCATAATGTTAATCGATAATATCATTCAGACACGCCTACGGCTATTGTACGGTTTGGATATGGTAATCACACTGTCTAATTCGGTAAATATCTCATTCGATTAGAACATATTAACGAATTTTAAAAAATCAGCATTCATAAAATATGCAGATGATTTAGTGTTGGTCAATTGAGTTCAGGCTGTTATTCTGCAACTAATGGGCCAAGTTGAAAGTATAATTGATTTATTTAAAAGTACCCGTGTGGCTACTGTTATGTGGTGATAAGTTTAAAACCATAAAGTTAAATCTATTGTATAAAATGTATATTGTGGCTGCGGAATTAAGCTGCAGTGCAAGCACATTTTGAACTTGAAACAGTTAAAGTACCAAGTGTCAGCATGCCAGGAAGTGTTGAGTGATGGCCGATCTTGCTTGGTTTTGATTGGTTTACTGTTGGGTTCAATGAGTGAAAGGCGATCACAGTGGGGACAGGATTAGACTTTCTCTCCCAAATAAAAAGGGCTGTGTACTGCTGTTTGGGGTCAGACATCCGAAATGTCTGATCCGTGCGCATAGTGAACAGGGTGCACCTTAAATTATTGGTAGTGTTCCTGCTGCGGCCAGGCGTTCAAAGTAAGTATTGATTACGTGAGAGCTTGTGTATACTCCAATATATATGTATTATTGTGGATCTTGTGTAATCCACCACTTTAAATAATTTAGGCTTGTGGTTAAGCCATTTTCGAGCACTTGTGTGCTCTTATTTGTTTTGTTCTGGGAATTTTGTGTGTTTCCCCAATTTAGTACGGTAGGCTTCAAGTTAAGCCATTTTTGAGCACTTGTATGATCCAATATTGTATTTGTGAATCTTTTGTGGTTCACTAATTAAATGATGTAGGCTTTGAAATAGCCAGTTTTGAAGAAGAAACCAGTGTAAATATATTTCTCAGAGCTTTGTTAGCTCTCCAATGTGGCGTTTTGTGTGATATTTGTCAAGTGTTTGTCTTGAGATTGCACAGCAAATCCTATAAATTAATAATTCTTATTTTTGGTGATTGATAAGACCAGAAAATTGGAGAAAACTAAACCACAGTTTGGGTCTGACAATTTGAAACAGGTTTTTACAAAATTACAAGATTATGTTCTAGGTTTTATTTTATTTTTCTGATACTGCCCTTTGATTCTGAGTTGCAGCCCGGAGGTCGATTGGACAAGCCAGGAGACCAGACCCGGCCAACCACTTTGTGTAAAGTGTATCAAACAAGTGTACGGACATTATAGATGAACTGCCAGTTTCGGCCGTGCTGTGCTTTTTGTGCAAAATGTGAGTCAATATATATTTGAACAAAAAGCTTTGTCTTTGTGTTCTCGCTCGTGCGGGATTATGAATTGAGTATGCCGTGAACACAGGACTTGAGACAGGGTCTTTCATTTAGCGCACACACTTTTACCCTCCCCACTGATGAAGTGCCAAACAAAACCAGTTCAAAAGAGTGTAATATTATGCAACAAGAACTAGGTCGGACATGGCCAGCACCAAGTACAAGTGATTCAGTTTAGTGCATGCTTTGTCTGAATATTACATTAACAAATTCAGGATGTCTCCTTTCAATCCAGCTGACTTTTTAGAACAGCCTCTGACAAGAACGTCTGTTTCTAAATTAAAACGGGCAGATATAGAACAATTAGTGGAACATTTAGAGCTGGAAGACGTCATTCCCGTATCTACGTTGTTGAAATCTGCATTAGTACATGAAAGTAAATGAGTGCTTGTATGATTTAGATTTTTTCCCAGCTGAGAAAGAAAAGGAAAGGGAATTACATAGGAAATCTCAATCTGAGGAAAAGAACATGAATCCTGAATATCGCATGCGTGAACTTGAATTACGTGCGGGCAGTAGGTCACACAGGACAGATTCTGACCATATTAATATAACTGCACATGTCAAATTAGTACCAGCTGTCCTGGAGAGAGATGTGGATAAATATTTTTTGGCGTTTGAAAGAGCTGCTGGAAATTTGAAATGGCCCAAAGAGCATTGGTCTCCTCTTCTGTGGAGCAAGTTGAGGGGTAAAGCATTGAGCACATATGCAGCTTTGTCATCAGAACAGGCTCAAGATTATGAAGTTGTGAAACGGGAGAGTTTGAAAGCGTATGAGTTGGTCCCTGAAGCATACAGGCTGAAGTTCAGACGACTACAGAAAAGTCAACATGTTACTCATGTAGAACTTGCAAGGGAGAAAACTACATTGCTTGATAGGTAGCTTACGTCTCTTGATGTGCAAGGTGATTATGATGAGCTACGTGAGCTGTTGTTACTTGAAGACTTCAAACAGATTGTAGCTCAGGATATTGAAACGTATCTTGAAGAGCATAAATATGACAAGCTTATGGATGCAGCAGTAGCGGCTGATGAGTATTCTTTGACGCACAAGCAGTATAAAACTGGTAGTGGTCAAGGTGTGTTTAGGTCAAACCAAGGCCCAGGTCAAGGTCAAGGACAAGGTAAGCCTAGGAACCCAAGTACTGAAAATGAACGAAATATTCACAAAGCTCTTGGCCAGGAAGGGGCCAACAGGAGAGTTAGATGTGGTCATTGTAGGAAGTCGCATACCACAGACAAGTGTTGGCTTTTCTACCCAGAGCTTAGGCCTAAGGTTAAGTGTACCTATTGTGAAGGGTCACATGATACAGAGAGGTGTTATAAACTGCACCCTGAACTGAAACCTCAAGGAGCCAAAAAGCCAGTAGGTTTAATACAAGGCAGTCAGATGGATGTAGCACCCATTACTGAAATAGCACACATAGAGGAGCCAGTAAAAGACATGTATGGAGAGTTAAAGTCTGAAGGCTTTGTGTCAAAAGGTGAAGGTCAGGAGAAAAGCCCCGTTATGATACTTAGGGAGATGAGAACAGCCACTGTAATTTTTATTGGATATTTGATGAATATGGACGTTTTAATAGGTTATGAGGTGAACGTTGTTTCATCCATGTTGACGGCAGGACGGTAAAGGACGGAAGGTTAATTTAACTTTTATTCTGGTTTTGATGTAAGCTGTCAACGAGCAGAGAACATCAAATGATGAGGTAAATAGGATATATTTTTTGTGTTCATTGCTGAAATTCACTCAGGTCCAACAGTGGTACTTCTTATTCACTAATGGCACGTGACGGTTTGTTTATGGATGCTATTAAAATTTTAAAATACCATCCTATGTGAAAGCCCATCCTAACTTAACAAACATCTGCCACGATTTTGTCTTATTGTGCATCGATGACGGATTCTTGTCATGCTTAAGTGGCATGCAAACTGTATATTTGGTTTTCTCAAAATAAAAATTAAATGTACATGGTGCTAACAATCAAAATATAACATTACAATCTGTTGCCATCAATGGCCTTGAAAGGTGATAATTTAACACGGAGTGTACTGATAATTAACATTATATATTTCCAGCATATATGAAAGAAGAAATCTCCACACGAATGCATACATATTATTATTGTTATTCTTAATGTTATTATCATCCTCATCATCTTTATTTTTATTTTGATCATTATTCATTAACTTCGAGGAAAAACTCATACATATGTTTCTAACAAGCTAGATGCAATTTGTACCTTCTAAATTTATTAGCGCGTCGCCACATATAGCTTAAGCACAAAGAGAAGTCTTTACTCATGCAAGAAGGCAACATCTTGGCGATATTTATGGCCGTAGATATACTATTTTTTATATTGCTTCTCATATAACTCTGGTCTGCTGATGCCACTGTAAACAGGTTGTTTTCAAAATAATAATAATAATAATAATAATAATAATAATAATAATAATAATAATGATAATAATAATAATAATTATTATTATTATTATATTGTTATTATTATTATTATTATTATTACTATTATTATCATTATTATTATTATTATTATTATTATTATTACTTTATTTTTATTATCATAATTATTATTATTATTATTATTATTATTATTATTATTATTATTATTATTATTATTATTAATGGTGTCTAGATATGCATTTTTTCATATATTGTGGTCCTATAAAATATATAAATATGAAGTGAAAAAAATAATACATATACAATAAATATCAAACTGGGTGAACATCAGATTATCAGAAATGACGTTTCATTATACATGTTATTGAAGGTGAAAATCATGAAACTTCTACATATCATTATGTTTGAAAATGTCCAAATCAAGTTTTCAGGAAACTAACCTCAACCAATTTTGAATCTGACCAGGCTCAATTATTTTCGAATTTTTTGTGCGCTTGTCTGAAGAATCAGATAAGCTGGGCTCCGTAATTATTTACAGTTCATCACCCTTGTAAGGATTTATAGCGAGTTCGAAGGACAATGACCTTGACGCAATTTCAAGGTCATGATGCTGATTTTCCCATTTTCTTGCTTGTGGTATGTGAAAAATCTGGTAAGCTGGGATCAGGAAACATAATAAAGTTGATCACCTTTGAGAGTTTTAGCGTCGAGCTTGAATGACGGCGACCTTGAGATGGTTTCAGGGCTGCCAGGTACCTTATCACAGCATGGGACGAAAATGCAATCTACCAAAAATATTTTTGCTCATGATATTATTATTTAGCCAATGGCTTTAACATCCTGGTAAACGTTATGAAACGAAATGACCTTGAATTAATTTGAAGGGCAGCTGGATGGTTTAAAACAGATAAAGCAAGTCATTTGTTAGAAATTTTTTTCTGTTCTAAATAGAATGTAAATGAGGGTAACAGATTGGCTGTTGGATAATAATCATAAACAATCAGATCTACCTATTACATTAAAATAAAAAGCTTTGAACTGAGACGTATACTCCAGTCCTTTTGGTTTATTCTTGAAAGGTCTAGATAGCTGAAATAATACCCTGGTATGTCATAAAATTTGATCACATATTTGGACACATACAAAATACTTCATATGAAACGAATGTATCATTATCGTCCATTAAATCAGATGCTCTATTCTTACCTTTCCTGTTCAAACTGCCTACAAATAGTTTCTGTTCAATTCTTGTCCAAGAATCATATGAAAAACATATGTATTGAGAAACG
>OZ026619.1:6706277-6737277 GCA_964020975.1 Hermodice carunculata
TTTTATGCATACGCTCAAAATATTATAACAGATCTTTTCATAACTTCCAGGATACATTGGTGATTTTTAACACTAAAGTCTGCATCTCAATTATTGATGTTATATTTTCAGATATCATTAAATTATGTTTTCTGATAATGAACAAAATCTGCCATCTTCCCACATCATTTGCACATTACAAGTTTTGATGCAGCTTAACTGAGTGCTTTATTTTGCAACCTGATGTGAAGCATAGTTCAAACCACCTCTCGCATAAGAACCTATATTGGTATAACACTTCACTTTATCTTTGAGGTCCAACCCCATAAAAAATGTATATAACAAAGTCCCTGTTTTCTTAAAAAAAGCCACGATCGGCACTTGGTTGAAATGTATTACGAACCTGTGTCATAGAATAAATTAGCTGTGATAAAGCATTTTTTGCACTGTAATCTTGCCATATGAGAAATTAAGCTGCGGCCATCTGTTTAACAGATTTTTTTTTTTTTTTTTTTTTTTTGTGGTTATGGGTTATAATTCAAGTTTGCTATTTTTCAAGTATCTGCGACGTCATGTAAAATGCCCAAAATCAAATTACATTCAAACACTGATGAATACAGCCAGTTCAATTGTCACATTGACATTCAATAAATATACATCTTAAAGACAAAATTACCCGAGTCGTTTATCTGTCAAATTAAATCCCCCGAGTTGTTTGCCCGCTTGCGCGCCTGATCACCAAAAGTGCAAAGCCCACGGGTGATCAGATGCGCAGGCAGGCAAACAACAAAGGTGATTTGGCTTAGAGAGATTAAAGACAGGGGTTATTTTGTATTAATCCCCTACGGTCCATTTAGAAACAAACAAAAAAAACCAACTTATATCACTTGTACCATTTTGTTTCACTACATCTCATCGGACTTTGCCACGATCATGCCACGTGTATGAATATAAAATTTAAGCAACAAAGAAAAGCGGTTGACTATAGTCCTGATGGTGGGTTTTAACAAGACCGTTGCTTCAGCCCAAAAACATCGACCAAAAGTCGCTTATTTATTATTTCTATACCGAATTGATTTGGTGGAGATGAGAATTGGAAGTTAATGTTGCTTTTGGATTGTTCTACCAGCAAACATTCCAAAGTGTGCACCGGTGGAGCAAAACTAACTGAGAAGCGTCAGCTTGGACAAACGATGGTGTAACGAGTCTTGGGAGTGTTTGGAAAGCTGTTAAAGGTCTCTGAAAAAAGAAGAATTTCCCTGGGTAATGTTGCTCATGGCGCGCTGTTCATTTTTGCAAAAACAACGTGTTGCAGTTTATGCAGCAGACACACTCTATGTAGCTCTGTCAATTTTGTTGGATTTAACTTGTTGTTTTTATCTCCACTATATGATACATATACCATCTTGCAAGTGAATATGTCAAGAACACTCTGAATACAAAATGGGCGATGATCTGGATCTATATAGAACAAAAATTGGACTTTTCTGTGCAATTTTTTCAAGGAAAAGGCCATGAAAAGGAAAAAAACCATGAACCAAGCCAAGCAGTGAAGTGTGGATAATACCTCCTCTTGGTTGTATCTTTATGGTACAACAGCTTTACCTTAGTAGACCCATTGAGACTGGCCAGAGAGACAGCTGTGGCAAACAAAACATTACCAGCCCAACCTTGCTGACAAACACTACAGAAGTTGTGCACTTGACACCTCTACCAAACACGTTGCCTGCACTGCCCAGCTTGGATTGTACCAAACAAGTCCTTTCCTCAACAACTGACCACCTTATCAGTAACAAAGGAGCCCACTTTTACTATGGGAACACTGAAAACACGAGTCCATATGACCCTGAATTTACCCCTCTTGGCAGTGACTTACCAAGTGGCGTCAAAATTGGACAATGAAATATTCGCAGTTTGAATGATGTGAAACATAAACAGTTAAAACTTTTATTCAAGGAACCAGGAGAAGAAATTGATATACTTGGACTTACTGAAACCTGGCTCTCAACATATGATATGCATGAGCAAGTGGACATAAATGGATACAACACAGTGCAGAGGGACCACCCAACTGATCCACATGGTGGGGGTCTGATGTATGTAAATGAAAATATACCTTATCAACACAGACATGACTTACAAAGAGAACATGTAGAAGCTGTGTGGGCAGAACTCATGTTCCCAAACTCCAAACCATACTTTATTACAACTATCTACCGGGCCCCAGATTCCCTGGTTGAATGGTATGAGCATTTGAATTATTGATTGGAAATGCATACCACGAAGGAAAGGAGATAATTATTATTGGTGACTTTACTATAAATTTGCCAAGGACTGATGAAATCCCTGGTTGATGGGCTCGACTGACTAGTATGTTCAACCTAACACAAATTACAAAAGAGCGAAATTGCATACAAGGGGAACCACAGACACTTATTGATCATGTATGTGTTACTAACCCAGAACATGTGAGAGATTGGAAAGTAACCCAAATCGACATCTCTGATCATTTCCCCATTTGTATGGTACAGAAGCTTAATGGAGCCCTACGTAAAAATTACCATACAAGTATCACATATCAATCCTACAAACAATTTGATGAAGAAAAGTTTAACGAGGATCTCAGCGATATTCCTTGGAGCGTTATCAGGTCATTTGATGACCCAAATGACGCCTTAGATACCTGGACATACTTGTTTATGGATTGCGTAAATCAGCATGCTCCTCAGAAACAACGAAGAGTTAAAAGGCTATACAACCAGAATGGATAGACGATGAGATAATAGAAGCTATGAAAATAAGAGAGAGATATGCATCCGAAATGGAGATGATACAAACCGAAAGATATGGAGAAACAATGTAAATAATCTTATTAAGGAAGCAAAGAAAACTTATTACCGAAACACTATCAATGCAAATCTAAAGGACACCAGGAAGCTGTGGGGGATAATACGTGATTTATCGCCTAAACCGCAAAACTCAGCTCCTGTTTACATTAATCATGATGAAAATGAACTTGTTTACATTAATCATGATGAAAATGAACTGACAGATCCTAAAGACATTGCTGACAGCTTTAACAGCTTTTTCACAGGATTAAGTCAACAGTACACGGGCGGTGAGATTGAGGAACATTCGCATGCAAGATTGAAAGATTACACAAGGAGTAAATTACCAGAAGATTGCAAATTTTCAATACCATCTGTGACCCAGTTATTTGTTGAAAAACAGCTCCTTTTTCTCAATCCACGAAAATCAATTGGTTTAGATGGAATCCCAACAAAACTATTGAAACTGGCAGCACCATTGATAGCCCCTTCTCTCACCTACATCATGAACTTATCAATCAAGACCGGCATATTCCCAGATGGATGGAAAGCAGCAAAGGTGGTACCACTACATAAAAGTAGTCCTAAATAAGAAAAGGAAAACTACCGACCCATTTCCATCTTGCCGGTCATCTCGAAACTACTGGAAAGGTACGTCCATGATGTTTTATACAGTTTTCCGAAGTTTCATGACTTACTGCATATGGCTCAGTCGGGATTTAGAAAACTATTCTCTTGTGCGACAGCACTAGTTAATATCACTACAAAATGGGCCTCTGCAATAGACAAAAATCTGTTAAATGGAGTAGTTCTAATCGATCTCCGCAAGGCCTTTGACTTAGTCAACCACGCCATATTGCTAAAGAAATTGGAACTATATCAGTGTGACAATCTTTCTGTAGCGTGGTTTACTTCGTACCTAACAGGTAGAAGACAACAAACTATGTTCAAAGGCCAACTGTCAGAACCATCACCCATCACATGTGGCATACCTCAAGGGTCCATTCTTGGACCCTTGTTGTTTATTTTGTTTATAAATGACCTACCACTGCAAATAAAACATGGGGAAATGGATATGTATGCAGATGATTCAACCCTGTCGCTTTCTGCTAAAACCACCAATGAACTACATGAGAAGCTAAATGTCGACATGGAATCTGTGAATCAGTGGTGCAAACAAAATAACATGAAAGTCAATGTCAACAAAACTAAATGTATGCTCATCACCACAAGGCAGAAAAGATATCACCTATCGGACCATGGCAAACTCCTCAAGATAAAACTGAATGATACTACCCTAGTGAATGTAACCTGAGAAAAACTTCTTGGCATTCATATATCAAATGACTTGACTTGGAATGAACATATTACTATAACTGCGAGTACCGTAAGCCGCAAACTTGGCTTACTATGGAAAATAAAGCCATACCTCCCAACCTTAGCCAGAAAACTTTTCTACAATGCCCACATACTTCCTCACCTGGACTATTCTTCCATTGTGTGGGGTAGCTGTCTTCTGATTTCTGACCTTCAGACCCTCCAAAACCGGGCTGCCCGACTCATACTTGACATTCCAGACAAGGAAGCTCGGAACTATGCTTCAAAACAGCTACTGTCTAATTTAAACTGGCTCTCCCTAAAGGACAGAATTGCATATAGAAAAGCCATTATGGTTTACAAATCTCAAAACGGATTAACAGCAAATTACATTTCAGACATTTCACACAGCAAAAATACAGAATACCGTAGCACTAGATCAAATTCTCGATGTGATTTATACATTCCAGGAGGTAAACACAAAGATGTGTCAACAACTGGACCTGTTTGGAGTAGTATTAAAATCTGGAAGTCTTTGGACACTACACTACGAAACTCAACCAGCTTATCGTCATTTAAATCTGCATTACTACAACGAATTAACTGTGAATGAACAGTGACTTTGTGTACTAGCAATGCTGGTGACAGTATAAAGCAGAAAATTGTATCTTAATATGTATATAACCTATGTGTGTATAGTTTTAAATAGTTAATATATATTTTATTTATTACCCATGAGGGCCATGGGGTAGATAAGTGTTTGCTTACCATGTATCACCCTCGTTAAATAAAGATTATTATTAGTAGTAGTAGTAGTAGTAGTAGTAGTAGTAGTAGTA
This sequence comes from Hermodice carunculata, assembly GCA_964020975.1. Taxonomy (NCBI): domain Eukaryota; kingdom Metazoa; phylum Annelida; class Polychaeta; order Eunicida; family Amphinomidae; genus Hermodice; species Hermodice carunculata. The sequence continues at coordinate 6,711,241 of OZ026619.1, forward strand.
GTATCATCATCATCATCATTATTATTATTATTATTATTATTATTATTATTATTATTATTATTATTATTATTATTGTTATTATTATTATTGCATTGTGCTTGCTGTCGCACAATAATTGTTCACGGACTGCACATTTTTGTGCCTGCTCAGCTGTTAAATGATGCTTGGCGGGACTCCATTTGAGTGCTCAGTGCTCATGAAAAAACTGTGTTGACCTTTGACCCATAGTCATACCAAATATGGAATTGATTCCTGCCATATTTGGAAAACCATATCTCTGATTTTACAAATATGGTAAAAAGTAGTTCCACCCATGGATTTGGTGGTGGTGGTGGTGGTGGTGGTGGGTTTTTTTTTTTTTTTTGTTGTTTTTTTTGTTTTTTGTTTTTTGTTTTTGTTTTTGTTTTTTTTGTTTTTGTTTTGGTAAAAATATAGTTTGACCACATTGGACTAACTTCCTTGCCTACATGGCAAACATGTGTTTATTAATGTACCATCCATATGGAATAAAGAAATTGAGTCTCCAAGTACTTAATAATATTTCGTCCGCAGAAATGTAATAATATCTTGCAACCGTGAATGCAGCAAGTGAACTGTTTGATATGCATAATTTACAGCATTTCAAAAAAATAATCTACCTTATTCCAAAACGTTTTCAAAAATGTTATGCAATGCCCATCCGTATCTACACTTTCATTATTTTATTGTCTCCAGTATACTACAGACATAGTCCTTCTAATTCTCGTCTTCTGCTTGTTGTGATGCATGTAATTTCGTATAAAGGCTATAGCCTGTTCTATGAAAAAAAAAATTCTAATAGGGGGAATTAACCCATGTTTGATAATTGTATTTGTCAACTGTATTATTGTCGTTATGCTGTACTAATTGAGGAAATATTTGCTAGGTTTCTCTACCTCATAATATCGCTGTGGCTTAAATTTAAGCATTTTTTTTTTAATTCTCGGTTTTACTTCTGGCTCCAAACTATTTTTACTGTTTTAAATTTTCATTCTATCTTGTTTGGTCTGTATCCTTCTGTCGTATATCTTTTTTAATTGTCTCACTTGTTCAAATTGTCTTCGAGATTTCAATTTTTATTCATTATATTTCTAAATATATATTCAATTGTTTTACCCCTGACTTGTCCCTCTTATATAGCCATGTAGTGCTGTGGTGTTTGCTTTCCTGTTAAAATTCACCCTTTATTACGACCGTTTAAGCAAGTAAGAATTATTCCTATATGTCGCGAAAGAGTATTAAAGGTCTTAATACCCTTTCAAAGTTCATTTGCCCTGTGTAATCAGAGTTAATGCTTTAATACAATGATACGCATGAAAGTTTGATTTTATAAATGTTTCATTTATAAATGAAGACAAGCCAAATGAAACAAGGCCTTGTCTGCAGAAAAAAATCAATGTTAGGCTGGTTGGAATATCATGTAAATCTCAAATTTGTCTATATTATGCAACCTCATGATGTCGACTTATTTTGATTTTTCTTTAATTAACACTGTAGTTTTGCCTTCTTGCATGTACAGGACGGCCAGCGGTCCTCAATAACATCAGATATAAAATTTAACTTTTCAGCACAATTCAATTATCATTACAAAGATCATCAATTAAAGTTTTGAAAATGTTTAACACATTTGTTTGGTCCTAGTTTGGTCCATACATATTTGGTGAAGTTAATCTCTGTCTTTTTGCTGCAATATTTGCTATGATATATCGTCCTTCCATTTCTAAAATCACAACAATCTCCATAAAGAGTGTGTTTTGATAAAGTACTTATAAACCTGAAGCTCCACTCCTTTTATCAGCAAATGAAACTTTTCATCTTTATGTATATACTTCTTATTCTTGCCAGTATTTATGTATTTTGCATTAGCGTGTATACGTTTGATTTTGTCAAAATGTGATGTTAATGTATCTTGTGTGTAAATGTGTTGATGGTTGTATATATTGCATAATGTCACGTTTGTATGTTTGATACAGCCATAAAGTTGCAAGTGTCAAACATCTCTATTCAGTCCTCTATTTTCGTCTAAAAAAATATTCCTGCTGTATGCTTTTCTAAATATTAAAAAATTCCCAAACCTTATTTGAAAGGAATGTTCTCACATTCAATGAACTAGTTCAAATATTCTCTCCCATACTGATATGTATGAATCTACTGACACAATAATCTGCTTGTATCTTGGTATAGATTTGATCCAATGGGCAAAGGATAATAGGGAAAAAATTCCTAAAACATCATCGCTTCTTTGATGAAAGCCAGACTTCACTTGTAATCTCATCCAGGCGAGGGAACCAAATATATTTTAAAAAGGCACTCATAACTTATACTTACCCCATAGACACTACAATGCTAAACACATTTTTCTCACCTTTCTGGTCGTTATCTCACTTTCATGACATTTTCCTTTTGTATGAGTGCTTAGACATACCCCGAGTTGTCCAGTGCATATCACGAAACATTCCATGTGTCACCCATATTTGCTATATAAACTAAAATTTGGAGCAGCCTGTGTTAAAACATTCCTTCCTCCAAAGTTAAACCAATGGGGCAGACTCTTTCTTTTTCTGTCCATATTTAGATTGATCGCATTTGTCACGGCTGTTGTGCCTGTACATTGCTCTTCCCACAGATTGTTGGGAACCTTGGTTTATCCCAATATTTGTAATACCTCGAACACAGATCTTGTCTCTGTGCACACAACTTTTGTAATAGACCACTGGAAAAACAGTGATTTGTTATGCCAGCTTTCAGAGACCACTTAAATTGTGTCCAGATATAGCATTTAATACCATTAATAGGCCCCCAAAACAGGATCGTGTATTTCCGAATGAGTGTACTTGTTTGGCTGATAAAATAAACCCACGCCCATATTGCCATGCAATCTGATACAAGTGGCAACACATGGCTCAGCAAGACCATGGGAATGAATTTTGCCAAACTTTTAATCGTATGATTAGTAGTTACCGGGTATAACATGTCAGTGTGCGGCAGGTCGACAGAAAGTATTGACAGCAATTGCTGCATTGTTAGGGCATCCACAGATCCAGGCTACTCGTTTTGCATGTGTGTAATGCATACACAAGTCACTGCTTTGCAGCTGAATTGGGTAAATCGTATTTTCCATAATAATGATGCAAAGTGGATAAAGGTATTTCAGTCTTTTATTCCTAACATAGATATTGAATATTTGTTCTTGAGTAGGTGTCATTTTGATGTATCACAGTTTAATTTGCCTTTATTTTATCATGACCTAATCTCAGCATGGAATTTCGAAACTTTTTTTCACCCTAATTCTGCCAGGGACATATGTTTTGAATGTTTATGGTTTAATCCTTTTATTACAGTAGACAGGAATGCAATTTTTTACAAACATTGGTATAGTAAGAGTATTAGGTTCATTGGAGATTAACTGGATAACGATTGAGAATTTTTGAATACTGAAATTTTGCAAATTAAGTTCGACATTCAAATAAATTTTTTAGAGTATTATTCACTGAGATCTGCTATTCCGAGAAAATGGAAACAAAAACTGCATTCAAGCCCAATACATTATAGAGGAGGCCCTTCTACTTTACATTTTAAGATAGATGGTGTATTAAAAAATTATTAAACATATAACTTGTAAAGATTTTCACTGGTGTATTATTGAAAATACTATGCAAGAAGTACCTACTTGTTTAGATAAGTGATGTGAATTGTTTGAACTTGAAAACAAAGAATGGGAAAAGATATTTGGTCTCTCTTTTAAATGTACTATGGAAAGTAAATTGCAATCATTTCGGTTTTCAATTTTACATAGATTTGTTGTTCATAATTCTCGACTTAAGAAATAGGCCTTGTAGACTCTGAGTTATGTAACTTGTGGGCAGAAAAAGACAGTATTATACATAGATATTGGAGTGCAGATATGTCAATGTATTTTGGTCATATTTTGAGGATTGGTACAACAAATATAGTCCAAAGGAAACCATGACTGTACCACTTAAAGATGTTATTTTTGGCTTTTATCAGAAACCATCATGGTATATTTTAAATTACAGTCTGCTGGCTGCAAAATATTACATCCACAAAGAATTATGTAAAAAAGAACAAATTTTACTTGCTGTTTTTTTTTAATTATTTGAAATGCAAAATAACAGTGGAACAACACATATTACCTTCCTAAGGTAAACATCATTTATTTGAAAAAAGATGGTCAAAAATTGTATCAGCATTCCTATAATCTTGTACATTGATATTGATGCGACTGACAAGTGTATGCATGGACTTATATATGTGTGAGATGTTCAATAAAAAAAATTAAAAAAAAAAGTGTAATGCACATCCTGTGCGACAAATTTGGGCAGAGTTGGCTGAATGCTCTCTCTCTCTCTCTCTCTCTCTCTCTCTCTCTCTCTCTCTCTCTCTCTCTCTCTCTCTCTCTCTCTCTCTCTCTCTCTCTCTCTCTCTCTCTCTCTCTCTCTCTCTCTCTCTCTCTCTCGCTCTCTCTCTCTCGCTCTCTCTCTCTCTCTCTCTCTCTCTCTCTCTCTCTCTCTAAGATGCAATCATAAATTGGTGTATTTTTCTTTCTCCCTTCGCTCCCTCTGTATAATGCAATTGACTTTCACCTTGCACGATTCAGCGATAATTAACAGTTTTTAAGCATTGAGTTTTTGAAATTGTATATGATTATGTACCGCTTTAAGGTTTATCCGCTCCGTTCGGCACGTGGTACGGAAACACAGATTATTCAAAAAGTATCAGGTGCATAAATATGAAAAAAAGAAAAAAATACGCACCAGCAAGTTTCTAATGAGCTAACTTTAATACTCCATCATTATCTTTGGGAATGTGCAGGTATTTGATACAAAGTGAATAGTATCTCAAAGCGTTAGATAATTAACAGCGACATGCGATATACATGTAAATTTATATATATATATATATATATATATATATATATATATATATATATATATATATATATATATATATATATATATATTTGTATATATAAAGTGTGGTTTATATAGTGCTGTATTGCACATGTTTATAAGAAGCCTTTAATTCAATGGATGCGTGCCCGCACCTATACCTGCTTAGCTTCGTGGGAATATTTTGTTATATATATCGATGTTGTTGCCGATATTCAACAGCTGCTTAGTCCAATGAACAGTGATCTTGTGACATCCATCGACTGACTGGAAGTGAACATGCACATGCCAACATCTTGTGGTATAAGCCATACATGGTATAGCTTTGCTCTTTTGGCCCGATTTGATCCGTAATGGCAAAATGACATACAGGTGCAATTATATATATATATATATTCAAAGATGTACTTTGGATCAAATATTTCTACAAATTCTGTTGTAAATATCCATAGATGCTTAGAAAGTTTGGCTTCAATAATTTTAGAAATTTTAGACTTGTGTGTTTTGCTACTTTTGGCATCATTCTGCCTTAATAGACATTCAGACATTTTAGGCTTACTTGTTTATTGTCAACTTAACCAACCAAGGGCAATCGGTAGCAAGCAGCGGTCGATGACAGTTGCGAGTTTGCCTAGCTGTAATTAAAATCGTGTTCAGACAAATTATGTTTTGACAACATGTTTTTGACATAAATGCTTATGACTTGCATTATTTTCTGACATGCCTGAATGCCTATTTCTTCAACATTAAAAAATTCCTCAAAATTGACATTATTTTCTCAAATGTCACAAACCTGACACATCACGTTGAAAAATTCACTCGGGGTTGGCAGTGAAATGGAGGTTTAAAACTTTTAAAGTTAGCAGTAGGTGTCATCAAGAAGTTTGTTTCACATTTCTGGTGCAGGATGTACATTGTTGCAGTCCTTGTTAGGATTTTCCTTGGTTTGTACATGTGGTCTAGCTGCAACTGTATATTTTACGATCACTGGAACTGAATATAATGCCCCAGTTTATTTCTTCTTCAGTTAAACACTGGCAGGTGGTTTAACTAGGATAAGCTATCCAGCTAGAAAGAGTACATACTGGTTCAGAGGTAAATCAAATTGATCTTACTTGAACCTGTACTATACAAACTTAATAATTAATGTTTTGTTTAACAAGTTTTTTTTCTTTCATAATGAAACTCTGATTTTATGCGCAGAAATTCACGTATTTAGCTAATTTATCATTTGCCACGTTCGCATTTATTCATTATTATGTCAGTTGTCTTTGCTGAATATTTAACCTATTGAGGGAGCGGCTACTCAGAGAGACATGTATGGGTACATGCTCCGAAACATAGTTACCATCTAAAGACCCCTTAATTTATTTTGGCTAATACAGCCTGTAAAGAACACAGAAGTGTGCAATGTAGACACTAGTACTTCCGTATGTGTATAGGTTAGACAGTGACAGGTTAGCTTATGGAAAGTAAGGAGTTCGGACTGCGGAATACTAGGAAGTGGTTCTGGAAAAAAATGTAATATATATATATATATATATGTATATATATATATATATATATATATATATATATATATATATATATATATATATATGTATGTATGTATATATATATATGTATATATATATGTATATATATATATGTACAAATCAGTTCTGAACCATACAGAGGTAAGGCAGCTGCAGAAGTGCAACTCGCTTTTACATTCGTTCATCCGTTAGCTCATTTATTGGACATGCATCAGTTTTTATTCAAGATAAGGATGACTCGTAAACATCTCAGGCTGATGAATGTGCTGATCAGCTCAATACCAAAGCGTGTCTTGTGATGTATCTTGCGCCGCCTGTCATACAAACTCATATGTGTTCATACTTTCATTGAAAATTTAACTGATGAACTTCAAGTTCGAAATTCAACATGCACTGAATATACAAGAGCCATATATAGTACTTTTATCCATTAGAATCCTAGATAGTCTCACAGGCAAAGCAGTCCTAGCCCTGTCTATGTGTTTAACTTCAGTTCGAGTCAACTCCCACATGGTCACCCCTCCCCTGGTTACGAGTCCCACCGTACATTGACTGCTTAAGGTATATTATTAATAAATGATCAAAAACACATCTCAGCACACAATTGTCAAGAGTGTCTTGGCTCTTTCGATCACGTTGTGCTACTTTCATCGCTCTGCCGAAGAACTTCTAACCAATAAACCGTTGTCGATAGAAGGAAAACGTATGAGGACACAGATTCCCAAGAGTGCGCTCCAGATTCAAGTAATCTATCGGTGCACCCTACGGCTGAAGAAAGTTAAACCAACCATATCAGGTTAATTCTATATGGTAAATAAACTGTCAAATCAAACATTTCCAAGAAGTAAACACCTAACTCGCTCCTAGTTAAGCCATTGTGGTACATATCGATAGCAAACCTAGTGCTTTTGTGTTTCCATATATGTGAAAACATTTTTCCCCTTTCGAGCTAGTGTTAGCCCAACAGTTTCTACTACGCATGTATGTATATTCTTTGCTGGTTCCATGTAACCGCAGAGATGCAATTACATGGATAACAAAGTTACTTTACATAACTGTTCCTGTTTACAATCAGCTGATGTCGGTTAATGATAAAATGATAAACAATTACAGTTCAAAGCATCAAACTGTATCAATCACTCGAATATGGATAAACAAAACCCTACACGTGGCTTCACTAAACATTTATGTTGTATACCTAAATTACTTTAGTTTCTCGAATTACTGACTGCTTCAGAAAGAGAGTATGAAAGAGGAAAAACAGCATCATAGCATGGTGGGTAAATACAAAAAAGTTTAAATTTCAAATTTCTGAAAACATTCTTTATTAGCATACATTTTATATCAGCAACAAATGAATTCCGTGCGTCTGCGCTAAGTATGTCGCAATAAACTATATACATATATATATATATATATATATGCCTGTACGTAATCTATATATACCTATACGAGAACTTTATATATCTGTACGTAATCTATATACACCTGTAAGGAAACTATACATAACTGTATGAAAACTGTATGTATATATATATATATATATATATATATATATATATATATATATATATATATATATATATATATATATATATATATATATATATTTGCTTGTACGTAATCTATATACACCTATACGAACACTTTATATATCTGTAGGTAATCTATATACACCTGTAAGAAAACATACATAACTGTACGAATACTGTATAAATATATATATATATATATATATATATATATATATATATATATATATATATATATATATATATAGCTGTACGAAAACTAAATGTGCATGTATGAAAACTATTTATAATTGTACGTAATACATAAATAACTGTTCCTAAAGTAGGGATATCAAGGGAATCAGTTTTGTAAGGAACATTTAGTCCTCCTTAAAAACACCACGTGCGTTACCATTAAATGTAAATCTGCCGTTGAATGAAAATGTAAACTAGAAGAGAAATTTTGCTTCAAAACTGTTTTACTATCACTGGGACTGAATATAAGGCCCCAGCTTGTTTCGACTTCAGCTATACACTGGCGGGTGGTTTACCTAGGATAAGCTGTCCAGCTAGAAAGGGTACATATTGGTTCAGGGGTAAGACAAATTGTTCTTATCTGAACCTGTATTATACAAATTTAGTAATCATGGTTTGCTCTACAGGTGTTCTTCTTTCATAATGATGCTCTGCATTTATAAGCAAAACTTCAGGCATTTATCTAATTCATCATTTGCCACGTTCATATTTATTCTTTATTATGTGGGTTGTCTTTGCTGAATATTTAGCTTAGATAAGGAGCCGCTACTCAGAGAGACATGTACGGGTAAAAGGCTCCGAAACATGTTGAGTAGTTACCCGCTGAAGACCCTTTAATTTATTTGGGCTGATAGAGCCTATGTCAAAATTTTACAGAGGAACGTGTGCAATATGGACAATAGTAATTCCATATGTATATAGGTTAGACAGGGACAGGTTAGCGTATGGAGAGTAAAGAGTTCGGACTGCGGAATAGGGTATTGACTACTAGGAAGTGGTTCCGGGTAAAAAGATACAAATACAAAAGCAATTAATCTGTGTGCGTTCAAAGCAAGCATGAATTCAAATCATATAAACTTGACTTTTGTGTCCACAGGTTGCATCTGCAGCAAAACATATAAGAATGTGAGTATGACACCAGTTGTCTTTTAAACATTGAAACCATGCACATTGGTTGTGCATGTGGCACAAACCTATACATGGAAGTTGGAATGGTAACACTACTGCTATTAGTCCTGAAACATCTAACATTTTGGTTCCTGCACGACATCTAGAAACGTTTTTATTATAACACCTTTATGTAGCATAGAGTTGTTTTCTTATCCAGTGCCAGATCAAGTTGGAAGATGATTGACCTTGGTATTAATTCAAAGGTCAGAAGGGCACTTTAGTGAACTTTGTTTCTGTACAGTAACTCACAATTTAAGTTATGACTTCAATATTACAGATGGTAGCAGTCTTCAATTAGGATTTGGTGAGCTTAGAAGATGGATGACCTTGACCAAATTCCCAAAGTCAGCACCCAAAGCCATATTAATGAACTTAGTTTCTGCATGATAACTAAAGACGTTTTTCCCCTAAGACTTTCATATTGCAGAGGAATATAGCTTTCTCTATGGGCTAGATCAAGTTTTGAAATGAGTGACCTTGAGACAATTCCCGAGGTCACAGAGCCACATTACTAACTTTGGTTTCTGCTTGATAACTGCAGTATTTTTGAGCCAGAGCTTTAATTTTGTGCGTGTTTATGCTCTTTAATTAAGGCTAGATCAGCAATAAAAAGAAGGTTAGCCTTGACATCATTTCCAAAGTCAGAACGCCACTTTAGTGAATATGTTTTCTACATCCATTTCCCAAGGTCACGAGTGCGGCATACAGTACTGTCAACAGGGTAATGAGGGCGAACATGACGGTAGGTGGGAATCCAAGTTTTACAAGCGTGACTTGTTTTCAATAAATTTAAAACAATCGGTAAGATGCCACCACATACTAATATTGCAGCTGCCAATTTGCAAGCCTAGTATAGGAATAAAAAATAGGCAAATCAAAACCCAACAATGAAAGCACTAGAACTGCTTTCAGCCCGTAAAAAGACAGAAAGTGCAAATTCATAATAAGGCTAGAGTCATGATCTTTTCAGGAATTCCACAAACTCTTTTTTCCCAAAAATTGGGATAAAAACAACTGTAAATTTTCTTTTTTCTTCCTCCTCTGAACATAGATTGCAGAGCTCATGGCTTCACTTATTTTTGCCTGTCCGTCCGTCCCTACATTCTTAATCTTGAACTTGTGAGCACTATACAGTCCAGTTTTCATGATAACCCCATATGACTTTCAAGACTTATCAAGTGTACGGCAATCTAGGTCCTGTGAGATATTGGTGGCGCCACTTACAGCAGCGTGTAACAAATGGGTCAAAATGTGAAAATCTTGTGCCCATTGCAGCACCATTACTGTAAAATACATGTTCTTGAAAGTGATTTGATTGGGGAGAGCATTAAAATCTCAGTTGCATATAATAATAATGGCGCCACTTATAATTTGACGGAAAGTGTGTTGAAAGCTATTAAATCCCATATCTTATAAAGTAATTAAATTATACTGCCAATTTTAGGATATACATATAAAGTATGTCTAATACTAGTACAATATATGATATCAGTGACTTTGACCTATTTTTTGTAAGGTTGTGAGGCTTGCAAAGTTGAAAGAGGTGATTTTGTAATGGCAGGATGTGGCTTGACCATCAATGGTAGAGAGAATTGATCATCCAGATGTGAATTGCACATGAATTGAGTACATTTTACACAAGACTGTACTTGGCGAGCTACGTTTGGGGTCAGCTTGATCCAATTACTGTGTATACTTGACCCATTTTCAAGGTAACTAGGCAATTAATAAAAGATCAATAAATTCAATAACACTATAAAGAATAAGGCAAATGACACCAAATGTACCACAAATGTGTATCACGTGGAAATTTTACACAGCACAATACGGATGACCTTGATTAATCGTTTCCAGGTCGTAGAGGGAATAAATTTGAGATATAATTTTTGCTTGTTGGCAGCAGAGCATTAGGCCCATGGACCTACATGTATTGTTTTATTTCTAGGGACCGTCATGGATAAGGTATATATTTGTCAAAATCTTTTGCGAATGAAATCGGAATGTTCGTGTGTCAGTTACTGTACCGTTTTTCACCAACTTTCACCATGACATGGTTTGAAATCACACCACCAGGAAGTGACAGGCCTGTCATATCTTTTCCATCTTTGGCCCAAGTGATAACTTTTGTGGTTTGAGGGATTAGGCCTATATGGTTTCGGAAAAAAAAGGACTAAAGTGTGCAGTTAAGGAGATGTGCTTCAAGGGTTCGGGGACCGGTTTGAAACCACTAGTTGCCGTTTATGGATGGCTGCCTTTCTCAAGTCAGGAGTAAAATTGATTACTTCATATTGGAATTGGAAGATCACTGTCGATGTATTTAGTGATTCTTGAATCTTTGCCTGTTGTTTTAATTAACTTTGTTTGTTGTGTAGTTGAAATCTATGTATATGGGTAGTGCTTTTCTGAAAAATTTGGCAACACAAAGAGGCAGGTGCACAGAGACACAATGCTAAACACATTGGGTTTTATACAGGGTGTTCCATTAAAACAGATTTGTTACAACAGAAGAGCAAAGCAATGACCAGTGTGTCGAGAGTGATTCTCTCCGACTGATTATTCTTAAGCCATAAATGCGCATATATTATTTCTATTTTCATGTTTTTACCCTGACTGACCTACCTCTGGGTATCTAAATTTACAGTTTTAAATGGTTAATTAAGCAGCATTGGTGGGAGAGAGGAAGAACGGTTTACTTTGTAGACAAACTGGTGCCGCAACAAATCTTATACATCCTGATTACTTTTTGGGCAAACCCTGTCATTTTATCACGTTCTGAAACACACTTTAGCTCTAAAATGCACCAGAATGCTTCCTACTGCATTTATTGCATTTTCAAAAATAGCTAGAAAACCATAATGGTCAAATATCTTTATTTTGGAGCACCAAGTCAGCATACCGCTTTCATCACCATCGTCACCATCCTCATACACAGCCACCTGTCTTTTTTTCGCAGGCTCCAACAAAGTCACGTCCAACGTTTTCATGGTTTTCAACCATACCCCGCGCAGGTGACATTAAAGAACAAATGGGATTTCTCACAGAGGAAATTAATAGTTACCAAAGGAAGGCAGATATTTGAATAAAGGTATGTTCCTATAAAAATAATACTCGAAGACACATGTTTAATATTTGTTTGGCCATTATCGTAATACTACACTGTGGTCCTAATCAATACTTAGCAAACGACAACGTCAATATATTTATATAAAGACATCAATATACCAAGAATAACTGCGAATTATTTAATTCTTTAATATGTAGTACCTATGATAGAACCTGGGATGTCATAAAACGGTTACATGTACCTCAAGTGTTTCATATATGTTGTGACTAGAGGACACCTCTGCACTTTGTTGGTTCTACTATGAGCTGATAGGCGCATATGAGAAAATGATTGTCGGATACATTTTGTAACAATTGCCTTAAGATCTCTTGCGTAGACCTCCGGCACAAAAAAGAACTAATCTACTTATACATCATAACCTTGACCTGCCCAAATCGTTTATTCGTTCTGTGTTCCCAATCCTTTAGTTGCTGAAAAACTGACACCCAGTAACAAATTTAATTAACTAATAACCAGTGCTTATGCCACGAGATTTCACGTACTTAATTGCAAACAGCAGTACGTCGCCTTATATTGCATACTTTTGCTAACCATCCACTGACCAGATTTTTCAGAGAGGGTTACTTCTGGTCTATGAAGTACGAGTCGTTCATAGCAAGAATATTAAGTACTCTCAGACTTGATAATGCATTAAAGCACCCATGTTAATAATACAGGTTAACCGTCTCATAGTTACTATAAACGCGGCTTCCAAGACCTTTTTGTGAATGACAGCACGGAGTTTTAGTATAAAAAATGGTGGAGGTGTCCACACATGCTTTCTAATAGCTTTATCATGTCCATTGACCGCGAACACAGAACTGTCACCGAAAGTAAAAATTCTTTGCAAGAATGTATGCTGATCACTGCACCACCTTACGCGTATCAGCGGTACCCACGATGAACAGCCATGGATCTTGTTTTGACATGCCATTGATGCATGCATCTCATGACACGTTTCAACGCAAAATAGGTGTCAGAAGGCTGACGAACTTCACAAAATGGGCATGAATCGTCGCGTGAAGAGATGGTGAATTAAATTTGGAGTACTGCAAATTCTTTGCCAATTCAAAGGCGTATGATGTTCCCCTCTCCGGCTTTTCATGAAATAATCAGCTGAAAGAAATTGACTGACGCAGAGATTCATATAAACACAAGGTGAGTACCGAATCATGTAAACTACTCAGCATACATGTTTTGCTACCTTATTAAATATTTTCGATCTTTGTATTAGTTAGGGTACATATTAATGGGGTATCTGTTCGAACTGAAATGGATTTCCATGGACCCTCACTGATGTATCCATCGTGATCATACAAACTGGAACAACAGGGCCGTGTCTTCATGGCGCCAGTGTTACTTAGAAAACGAACGATTTTTTTTTATTCTGATTTCATATTAATTTAGTTTAACCCTTTTCCCCTTGAAATATGGCTGAGTCAACAGCTTTCCTTGGCATGGGTTGGGAAGTGCCCAACCCATGCCAAGAAAAGCTGTTGATCTGGGTCACGGGATCTTAGTAGGTCTCATCAACAATTTTCAGTCAAATTGTTCTTTCATTGTTTAAATTACTTCAAAGCACTGAAGCAGACGACACTTGATCACCGGCCGCCTGCGGTCGGACTAAGGGGCAAAAGGATACCAGCCAGGTTTTAGGAGTTTTGGGTGTTGGGTTTCGCACAAAACTCTCGAACTCAATCTCTGCTTTTTATCCCAATATGAGGGTTGCCAATTGGTATCTAAAGCGTAATCATAGTTAAATATACTGGAATGCAAATGCAGTATCTAAGGAACTCTTGGTGCCAACAGAATATGTGCGAGTTGTAACTTTAGTATGAAAATGTACAATGTATTAACTTTTTACCTTTGAAGTATTTAAGTACTTTAATATGTAAGAACATTTCTATTTTGTCCCAGAAGGGTTTCGGTTTGCGGATTCATGTTAAATTGTTCTTGTTTGTTTGTCATTTTACTAAATATCAATTCATGAAATCTTATGGCTTGTAATCTGTGCAGATTACTCTCCAGACAAAGTCCCACATTGATGACATACATACTGGCTGAAAACAATGCTGACATTGGAATCAAACAAAATAGACAAGACAGACCAGATTTCCTTCGCTACATATGTTGTAAACGTTGTTTTGTTTAATACTCATCTGAAACACGGTTCAAGCAAAGCAATTACTACCGGTCATGTCTGTGACCCCTACAATTTTCCAGAGTCTATTGCGGTGACCACGCTGTGGCATGGTATGATCATAGGACAATTGCAGCAGTTTGGAGTGATCCTTTTGTTATTGACAGCACAATTGAGATATTTATTTTGAATGCATTTGCTCTTAAACAGCATGATTAGGCGTAGAATTAACCTATTTGCTGTAATTGCTGCAATGTATCTAAATAAATTGTCCATGCCAGAGATAATGTATCTGAAGTATGCACTGCAAACGGTACGCTGTTATAGTTCCGTGGTCCACCGCATCTGGCAGCACTGCATAGGCTGTGCGTCTTCTGATGCAACACAGGGCGTGCACACAAAACATGTTTGAAACGCGCAAAAATGTATTCTCCCTGTCGTAAATTAGCCACAACCTCTTTCCTGATGACTAGAATTATGTCAAACTACAAATTGCAATCTAAAATAGATGGTTATATAATTTCAGACAGTATTGTTTCATATCGCTCTGGGCTTTAGGATACATTGAAAAACAAACACAGATTAAAATCAGTTAGGTCTTGGAAAAATACCAATAATACTAAAAATATATACAAGCACATAATGATGTCTTTTGATGGTGGTGGTGGTGGTAATAATCATGGTGATGACTATGAGGATTTCATTTCCCCCCGAAACCAGGGAAATCAAATGAAGACTTTCCAACTTAATTATCACAGTGGAAATTAATATTATTTGCAGATATATCTACCCTTGTTGGTGCAATGTAATCATGTAATGAAAGTTTAAAAAAAAAAACAAGTCTTACACCAAATCTAGACAACGAATCACCCAATATAGATATGCCTCAGGCAGTTGCACGTCCATATTCTTTATACGTGAATAAATTCTTCGAAACCATAACTAGATATTTTAAAGATATCTACCCCATAAATTTCAGTTGATTGGCTTATCCTGATTTATTGAGGAAGAACACTGAAATAGATAAATTGTAATGATTAAGTATCATAACGTATCAGAGTTTAAAGATCAAATGAAGAATCATAACGCATAAGAATTTAAAGATGAAACGACAGAGTTTTGTAAATCTCCATGCTTATGCACAATATGTCAAAACACCAACCCCCCTCCTATCCCCCCACCCCCACCACCACCACCCTTGTACATGCCATACACATTTTTCTTCCATTTAGCTTTCCAGGCGGTCGGAAATGGAGCCCTGGTGCCTAACTCTTCACGTCGTAACTTCAAACCACAACTATGTGACAAACTTTGCACGCAACAGAGGGTCGCACTGACAAAAAAAAAAAGCACGTAAAGCGTCAATAGTCGGTCACGGTAAAATCATCATGGCTACCTAGCATCTCCTTTTAGACAATCTCATTTGGCTCTCTTATCTGCCAAACTAGTTATTTCCGTTTACTTTTTTCTTGAAATATGCACTTTTTCACATTTCAGAGTATCTATGGTACGGATGACAAAAGCTACATGGCTTTCACAAACAATAACCTTTGTTTCTCAAACTTTTTAACAGTCTAGTGTCATAAATTCGTCAAGAGTGAAGATAAATAAATTGCGTTTCACCCAGATGTATATTGTTTTGAACTCACTCATTTGTTTTAGAGGACATGAAATGTAGGTCTGTGTTTCTTTGTATCTAAAATTATACGTCTCAGTACTATTCCTTATGTCTTATACTAACGACTTCACGTAAAGCATTTTAATCTATGGAGAGAAATTGTATCACAGATTTTGAAATTAATCTGATTCCTCGTGACCAAGTATAGCGCAATAAATCATCGTCCTTTAATCGTTTCACCTGGCTGTGTCTGACAGCATTGGACGCGGGTTCCGTTTAACTTTTAAACACTGATTATATTTCGGTTATGTTAACAGCTGAGCATATTTTAACGCATACATTGTAAACCAGAGTGAATGTTGTGCAGTTTGAACGTTAAGGTACCAACTGTATTACAAATATTTCATTTGACTATTAATCCTTTTACCGGGTAAGCTATTGATCTGGGGCATGCTATTCCATAGGTATCGTCCACTATTTTCACTGACACGAAAATCATTACAGCAGATGACATCTAACTATTGTCGTGTTGCTCTTACTTATACTTTTCCAATTATTCTTTACTTTGTGTATCAAAGAGTTGCGACAAAATGGTGTAAAACCCGATTAATATATTGCAAACAAGGTGCTAAAATGTGTCTTTGCTCTGGGCGGATCGTCATCACATCAAGTATAAAACCAAAAACTGACCTTCTCAAATATATTTTGCCCCAGTTTATAGTCCATATAAGGTTTCTCCATCCCAACATATCTTGATTATTTCTACTAGATTTCGCACCATACACCCCTTCTGCTGATCAAACTATGAATGTTTGTCACACCTTCCTTCAATAGTGTTGCTACTGGTTTTCAGTATTTGATTTCCATGCATAGAAACACCAGTATAAACATAGGTATTAGTAACCTCTTCATGCCTTGATAAAAACACTTGGTAAAATTGAAAACCCAAATTACGTTGGTGTTTCCGAAGAGAAATGTTGATGCCCTCTTTCCGTTGTCTTTATATGGGCAACTCTCGTCATTTGTGCTGACGAACGTAGTGGCACATTCATCCCATTCTTACCTCGGTGTTGATACCGAGGAAAGCCGAGATGAAATAGTCTACATTTGGGTTAGTGTTAAATTCGCCTGAGGGTGGTGCTGCCCATCCTGTTCATGGTAGATCGCCCACATTTTGGGGTCACTTTCCATGACCCTCACTTTTTCTCCATAGATTAACATGGGGAACTAGCAGACATAAATCTAAGCTCTCTATATGTTACCAGCATTAAATTTTATTTTATCACACCTGTGTGTATTTGAAAGATGATAATATAAATTTCAGGTAGATTAGAAGATGATAATTCCAAAAGTCGTCCTCATATGCAGGGTGAAACTTTCGGCTTCACTGTAATGTAATGATGGGCTTTGCTGATCCACCTGACCTTAAGTGGCATGGGTTGCTAGCAGTCACAAACATGCATCATGGGAACAAAAGGCTGTGTGTCATGAAATCAAAGCAACTTAGATAACCCCTATTGGTGTACTGGTGCATTTGCGGCAATTGTCGGCATTATCACCGAACTGAATAAGGAAAAAAGGACAGTAAAACTGCAGTGGCAATTGTCTCAGCGTTGCAAGAACGTTGAGAAATATCAACAAGAATGTTTGGAGCGAGATTTTCTCAGCATATCGGCAGATTTAGCCCGTTTATATCGTGTAGGGTTTTCCAATGTCAGACCCTGAGCACATAGAATACAATTAGTTTAACATATTTCATCAAGCCGTTTTGAGACCATGCAGTGTAATGCCATATATAAACTCTCTTCAGACAGCTATTTAATATATCGTATCGAGCCCCCTAAAACGTGAATGCAGCCAGCAGCTGTGAAGCGTTTCCTTCGCAAAGTCAAATAAAGAAGATGTACGATAGTCGATGTGAAGGAAAATTAAACTCAGCTAAGTATTTCAACGGATACTGCGACCTGCTTACCATGGCCGAACTTATAAATGTGAAATTAAATAGGAAAAGGCAACCGATATACCAGATTATTGATCCCTAGAAACGAAACATGAGAGAATAGGTCAGAGGTCAGTTTGACAGACCGAAAATTATTTAAGGAAAATCAAGCCGTCAATTCATCTGATGGGCATGTTAACCCTTCACCAAGTCAAAAGCAACAAAAAGACTGATGTAATATTTTCTCATCAACATGGCCACCGAGACACCTTTTAACTTAACCTGTTAACCTTGACGAAATTCAATAGCTCCCCCCCCCCCCCATGCATATGAACATGATCCAAGATTCTCTGATATTCTTTTTCAAAACTTTTCAAGGAAGCGCAACTTCGTGTAAACACGAAGACGATCATGAAATCTTGAAAATTAGCCGATCCATTTCGACCGTTTGCTCCTTAACGTGTTAACGACTCACGACAGAGCTGCTCTTTCTGGAGTGATCTGTAACTGCCGGTGCCACAACCCGTGATCCAAGGTGCTACATAAATTTGAAGCGCATGTCTGGTGTCAATTGTGCGCCACTTAGCCTTATTTATTCAGGGAGTGGGGGTCATTGCTACGTTATTGACGTATAGTGCCCGTGCAGAAAGATCTGTACCTTTCAGATTTGGATGTTGTAGTTTATTTTGCTGTATTGATAAATGCGTGTTCCCTTCAAGTTGATCAGGCTGGTACCATGTTGGTAGCTTTGTGCTTGTAAGGAGTCACCCCGAGACTAGGCCTCGTATTTTAGTGCTATGTAGGGACGGGGTTATCCCTGTACAGCGGCTCGCATGGCAATGACCGGACTTTCAATCCCCTTCAACCCATCTACATCACAGCGCTTTCATTTTGAAGTTCTTAAGTGCTCTAAACAGACATCCATTAATCAGTTGTAAAGCCCATGGACAAGGTCACTCAAAACAAAGAATTTATTAATAGTTACAAAGACGCATATTCTCGCTGAAAACGGATTAATTTTACCGTACATATTTGACACATATTACTGTTAGAATGAGATGATTTAACCTTATGCATATATATCCAAACAGAAACCTTAACCTGGAGATCTACGCAGGTTTGCAAGTTGACAACAACACCGTT
The DNA here is from genome assembly GCA_964020975.1 of Hermodice carunculata. Lineage (NCBI taxonomy): Eukaryota > Metazoa > Annelida > Polychaeta > Eunicida > Amphinomidae > Hermodice > Hermodice carunculata. Next base: position 6,730,364 of record OZ026619.1, read on the forward strand.
CAATATTAAATCAACTTTTTCGACAAATATTTATATCAATATACCTTTTGTGATAGTGGAAAATGAATAGTGTACGAACTAACATTGGGGTATTTCCCTGTTCCTGTTATTTGATGCTTTGGCATGGTGTTCGAAAATCTTACAGCTGGACTTGAAATCCACCCATACAGAATTCGAACCTGACTTGATTTGGTATTAAATGCATTAAAATTTGGCTTGTGTAGCGGGAATGTTTCTCTACGTAATGTTGCTCGAGGAGTCACATTAATGAAATCGAAAACTTCAAATTTTGGTAGTTAGTGATATAGTTGGTAACAAAATATTAATATGAAACCCACTTTGGATAACCTTGTCACACGAAAGATTTCACACTGTGTTTGGTAGTTCAAATATGTAGTCTCCTCTCTTTAATTGCTCTGGCATCCTAACCTGTTGTTGGGAGCTCAAAATATCCACAGCAATGTAAAACCCAGTCAAGATCATTTTGTAACAGGAGAATTTCAATGTACTTGAGGAAAATCCATCTCTGCCATCAGTCACATTAAATGCTCCTTTAGTCTCAAACTGTCATTCCGTTATTCCCTGGACATTTTCTGAATGAATAAAGCTTAGGTTGTTTACCAACCTTGTGGACAATGGTTTTATACTATATCCATTTAACACCATAGCTTTAAGAGCTGGTAAATACATAGTTCAGATGTGTGTTTTCTGGCGTTGGGCACCATTTTAAATACATGTGGAACCTGCAAAAAAACTACCTAATTGACTCTCTGTCTACATTTCCACATTGAAACTGAATCGACACGATATATATATATATATACTCTGCTCAATCATGCTTCCTTCACACTCACATTACAAATGGCATCATGTGCCGAATGCCACATATTAACCAATGTTCTTAATGTTTAATGCCTCTTGTGTGGTTTACGTTAATCGAATATTAGACGAGTATTACGAGTGAGACTGCGCGCCATAAAGTAAGATGCAATTATTCCAAATTAAACAGTGACTGAGCATGGATCACGATCTTGTGTTTCTCTTATCATCAATAAGAAAATGTGTTTCATGCAGCGATGAACGCATAATTTTTAACAAGACATTTAATTTGGTGCATGTCATGTGCAATTGATCAATGTAATGATACGAGTTCACTAAGCCGAATGCTGGACTTGACAGGGTGGAGCCTGCATTATTCACCATACACACACTAGTCATATGGTTTTCAAAATTTTCCAAATTTATAATATTAGCTTCTCCTTGGTTTATCTGATGAATACTGGCAACTGAAATCTTGATAAATTTTTACAATGCAAATAGATGGATAATTCTGAAAAACGGAATGTCGGAATGCTATAAATAGACTGTCTTAATGAAGTTTTTGAAGAATTATCAGAAATAAATTATGAGATTTTAACTGTGAAGTGTACGTCATTAGATTTGTAGTATTTATTTTTTGTTTTTATTTTTGAACGTCTCATCGCAAAAAATGTTATTTTAGCAATCTTCCAAATCAAGATGCAAAATTGTCTTCTGACTTATTTATCGAAAGAGATATCTTCAACTTAAGGAAAAATCCAAAAATATCCTTATTTTTGTTACATATGGCTGACATGTCTTCATGTCACTGATCGTGAGTCTCCAGAATATACGATATGTTTCCATTTATTAGATACATTCATCAACAACAAAAACATAATCTCTGGTCTGGGGGAGGAGGTGAAAATTGTTACTTAAGTTCAATTGAGACTGCCTTAAACATGTAGTGACACAAGTAACACACAGAGACAGGTTTGGCAATTTATATCCATCACGAAATAGGCTAAAGAAACAGAGGGTAGCTGGTGGATAAACATTTGCCTAGTTATGGAATATGGTTTGGTTAAAGGTCATAAATATTGCTTATTTAAGGGATTTGTGCGTGTTTTCCTGACAACAGCTATTCTGGTACTTCATGTTCCATATTTGTTATTATTTGTTTTTGATATTACAAGACCACATGATTTCTCAAGGATGAATTATCTTTTAGTTGGAGAAAGTAGATTAAAGACCGCTACATAAAGGATGATGAAATATAGGCCTGTGCATGTACATACCACACAGAGCGGAACTTCCAAGAGATAACAGCACGAAACCTACGATTAGTCGCAGCAAAAATTGAAACTGCGTGTAACAAATAGATTAAGCAAATCTGCGTTGAGAATAAAAAGCATATATGTATGCATATACCACATGAATGAGTCAATTCCTCAGTACCATAGTAATGCTACTGGCTTAAAATTTTGCAGAAAACCTTTAGTTTGCCTAGCAAAGACCACCCATCGGCTTTGAAATTAGGCAGGTCTAAAATCAACCAAAATAGGTGGTGCTGTGTGGCCTTGTGCTGTACGCGCGCACTTTCCATGCTGATTATTCTATTATTCTACATGAACACAGGTGCCTAGGGTCGATTCTTTGGTTTTATTTCACAAACTGTCCACGTGCAACCCTGCCATTTTGCGACAAATTGGAGATTCCTTTGCCGGAAAATTTATCAATTGTCTCGAACGTTGATAAAGTTATTAAATCCGATGAATCTGGGCCTGTATCGCAAAGATCACCTCCAGTTAAGGGGAGTTCCACAGCTGACCAAACAGGTCATACATAATGGCATTATTACTGGTAGTACGGAAGGTATTTTGCTGTCGATATGATAAAATTTGATCCCTGCCTCCGGTCCAGATTTCATTCTAAATAATCAGCGACCCAGATTAAGGTGGGTCCATATTTTCTTTCATTGTGAGTACAAAATAAATTGCTCGTGTATTTTGTCATTTTGGAAAATAATCAAAGGTAGAGCTGTAAAAATGTGACACGAAGTCTTTCCTTATAATTGTTAATGCTGCTATGACCGATGCATATAGTCAATTGCATACATGCAGCGAATGGTGTGTAACAGAGGAACGAGGCTCTGTGCCAACTTTATTTGAATAGAAGTGTAGGCAGATAGGCTGCACGGTTTACACATGCTGAATCCCACACTGGTGCCTTTTGCGCAGGTTTCATCAAACTCAAAAAATGAGTACAGAAGATATTGAGACGTTTTATTACATTAATTATATTTAGAACAAATTTTATCTTTAAGCAACATCTACTTGTATGTTATGGGTAATTCCAGAGGAAGTCAGTAACATTTGCTGGCACTCAATGCTGTTCAGTGACGCTCATTGCCATTGTCGTTGCTGGTGGCTGCCGATAGGGGGCAGCAAGGATTTTTTGTCTTTAAAGTGTGGTCGCACTACAAAAAGTGGTACTGTGGTTTAAGTAACTTTTACTTCTAGCATTTAAGTCTCGTGGAAGGTGGTTTTATTACAGCTCTTATTTCTGTGATGAAAGGTGGTCTTTATGGCAGGTAAACGGTATTTAAAATAGACAAAACGACTAATGCTTTCAAAATCATTCTGACGTTTGAGTACACCTTTTACCATTCAAAACACAAATTCATTTTTATATACATGTACATGTAGTTGTTCGTTTTGATTTTAAGAAAGCTGGTTAGTAAAACGGGAAGTAAATTTAGGGATCCATTTTCTTGCTAATGCTGAATCCATGCATTGCCCTTTTTACAAGCACGTAGGCCATGCATGATGCGATGTGAAAAATGCCTGTCGGTTAGAAATAAAAAGGTGCTGGTATAGGATCTTGAGCAGTAAAAAGTGTAGACTGACTTCCAACGACACATTCTTAATAATAGGTGTATCTGTGGCTGTATCTTGAATAATATAAGTTCCAGTTTTACTCAAATCACCTGTTGCTGTACAAACATGTATAGAAGTAAGCTGTGTGTCTAATATTCACAGATGATGTAAAACTGAAGCACAAATATCTTATATTCCAGTAATCATGTGAAATGTTTATCATTATAATGTAGTTCATACAATGTCCCACCTACAATAGGCATAGTCCAACAGTATTTGCGCAAAGTATTGTGTGCCTGTGCTATGAAACAAACCCATGCCTAAATACCCAGCTTACGATTATGGTGCCTGCGTCAAATACGTAATTACAGGCGACTGTTGGACAAGCAGCAGTCGGAGCAGCCGGCCTGTGGTTGGGCCTGTGGTTGGGCCTGTTCCGAGCCTTTGTGTGCAATTCTGCAGCCGTGGCTGTATATGCAGTCGAGTCCTCTATGTACCTGGTCTCCATGTAGTGGGGTTCCCGACTAGAATCAGTTGCAGGACAGTTTGTGCTCGGTCGATCTGCAAAAGAAAAATAATGTCAATAGTCAACAGTATTAGACCATGTATTTGACACTTCATTTGTGTATCGTGACTATCCTTGGCTTTGTCGCGGGATCATTACGGATTTGTAGATATAGTACGTAGACAAAGCAAAAATCATTCATTTCGGCGTAATTTCTTTGGGCCCTGCAGGTGGCATGCTGCTAACTGAACAACGATTGTTTCGGAATGCTGAAAGCAGAGGCACGGACCTGAGAAGTAAATTCAGTCTGCGCTTTTGATTTCAGGCCAAGATCTGTCGATTTTATGGATAATGTTTGTCCTGTGGTCCTGCATTGTCGATATAGTTCCCAATCCCCCGTGCTGATACGAATATTGCAATATGTGTGTTCAGATGGGCTAGTGTCACAGATGACTAGGTAGTCGTGTGGCTTAATGGAAACTGTTATTTAAGTGCCCAGTTAATGTGGACACAGACATGTAATAATTACGCCGTCGGTAGGCATAATAATGATGCCTTTCTGTATGAAGTGTTCATGTCTCCAAATATGTTGATACATTTATCATAGATCACGAAGTACATGCATACTTTTGTAGGAATCGCACTGTAATATAAATACTGTATTATTGACTCAAACCTGACAATGAATATCATATATTGAGGAAATTTGCCTCTGTGGTCCATCCACTCACCTGGTACAGAAATCAGTAATAAAGCTGACTCGCCTGTTGTGTGACCGTCAATACACAATAATAAAGCTGTCTGACACACATGTGCAGTGTAATGGTTTCCCTAATACAGAGATGACAGACAACCATGACACCATTAACTTTACTCATACAGCACTAATGCTTACTTCTCCTTTCCTCAGCGGCATGTGCGGCGAGGAAAGCTATTGACCCGGGGCGCATTACGTCACCATGACCCGTACAAACAGACAAGCTGGTAATCCAACGAGACAGTTACTTTCAAATAATTATTAAATCACAAAGTAAAGAAAACAAAGGATGTGTGAAATAAAAGATAACAATTGATCGTTGTCAACTACTTTGAGAGGGAAAGTGTGTGTACAAATTCTCAAGTACCTGAGTGGATACGTAGCCTGAGGCGCACCCCACGCAATTTGTCCGGGCGTTGATGAAAGTCCTCGGGGCCGCACTGAGCTCTGTCCAACAAAGTTGCGCGCCTCCATGGCTTGTGAAGCAGCCGGGCAGGATATCTCTCCAGCAGCTGATAAGACAGACATCTTGCTAAACATTTTGTTGACAAGGATGTGTGTAAATTGTCACCATGAATATGTTTATTGTCTGACGGAAACAAGTGGCCCAGCTCTAAATGTCATTCTTCCATTTCAACAAAGTATAGCTATTTTATTTGGATATCAAATTGTAAGAGAGTACAAAATTTACAAGTTGTGTGCATTTTGGTTAATATCTGATCTACTGAAATAACCTGATACTTCGAAAGCGAACTGCGTTCACTTTTAGCCATGAAGGGCATTTCTCCAGGTCCATATTATTATTCTTCCAAATAAGAACTGATCAACTATCTATACTTCGGACAAAGATAAACACTTAATATCACAACCATAGTTATGTTAAGGCGGTACATTATAAAGGGACCAGCGCATGAACATTTACTCAACACAGTATAAAATAACACACAGTGAAAGGAAATGCAAAATAAAAATACATCTTCACGAATAAATATTTTAACAGTGAAATGTACATCTGCTAATTTTAAAACATAGACCTTGTTGTCCTCATATTATACGACAAGATACCGGAATCTGGTTAAATATTACACCACGCCCTTCACAACATGTAGGTGTTTGATTGGACTAAAGAAAACAGACGTTACTGCACACACACACACACACACACACACATATATATATATATATATATATATATATATATATATATATATATATACAGTGAAACCTCATTATAACGACACTCAGATATCCGACATTCAATATAATGACACATTTCTTAGAGAACAGATGGTGTCATTATAACGACTTTTCACTCTCTCTCTCTCTCTCTCTCTCTCTCTCTCTCTCTCTCTATATATATATATATATATATATATATATATATATATATATATATATATATATATATATATATATATATATATATATATATATATATATATTCACAGCGATATTTTGCGGCAGAATGTTAAAAAAGCAGGTTATATGCAATGGGGAAACATTGCAAAAGATCCTGAATAAACAACACCAAGAAGCGGTTGAGTGGCATACTTAAAACATGTCAAATATAATAATTTTCCCTCCTTGAAAGCAGAACTGTCACACTTTTTTTGAACGGAATCCGTCAAACATTATATATTGTATTGTGCATGTAACTCAGGCAGTATTATCTTTTAATATGTGAGAGATGGGATGGCCACCTAAGGTAGCGGTCCAGTGAACAGACGAGGTCAGAGGTAACTGCTTTGGGCATCACACGTCTTGATCGGTTTGTCTACAATCTTTTCGACAAGTGGTTCATCTGTGGCTACGGAAAGAAAGCGTGGACGTGATGGGAAAAAAGGAAAAGTATGACAAATGGACATGGTTCGCAGAAAAAAGCCTTGCCGATAGTGACAAGGGTTCCTACTACCAGACATGGCATGAAGAGCAATTAAGGCCTTCCGAGGCTTTGCCATCCACGTCTACCGGCAGA
>OZ026619.1:6737477-6774477 GCA_964020975.1 Hermodice carunculata
GGGGGGCGTGTTTGCAGTGTTGAGCAAAAATTGTATGGTTGCAATTTAGTTTTGTTGGAGTTACGGGTTTCTATTGACACCTCACAATCTTAGCAGTGTGAGCCTGCGATTTGACGGATCTGTACACATGATACGTGGTAAATACGCCAGCCCACCGGAAACTGGCTGCGCACAGATTCAACTTGTGCTTACAATTTGCTGTAAACGATCGTGACAACTGCTGGGAATTGCGAGAATATGGGACATGTCTGAGTGATATTGAACCTGATTTAATCCATTGCAGTCATTTCCATGAATGGCATCATTCATTCAACAGTAGTATTGCAGATTTCTCTCTGATAGTTTCACCAGCCGTAGGGTGGAAGCGCACCTTGACCATGCAGGCTATTCATGTCGGCTGTGGCCCGTATCTGGGGTATATTCACATAATTAGCTCACTTAAGCGCTTGTACGCTTGCGCAGCACTAACTCCACTTACATCCCTAAAACGTCTATTTAAATGACACTTAACGTCCACGAAGGGGTTTAAAGGATAAAGGAACACTTATCCTCATGAATATATGATTTTTAGCAATAAATCAGTGTGGTTTTGTGTGTTGATATCGATTAGCAAGTATAAAGGTCATGCTGATCAGCCAACAGCACAAAAATGGATCCCAAATTCCTATCGGGAATGAACTTGGCAGCAATGACAGAAAAGGGTCAATGATTAACAGGTCAAAAGGAATAGCCAGTTTTTCTCCGGTTTAGTTTTGCGAAGAAATTGCAACTCCTAGCAAAATTAGGAAAAATCAACTGATTCGATTCTCTTGAAAATTTGGCATGTGTAATACCTTGGTTCTTTTGTCCAAACTGTGTTTTTATTTGTCGATAACTGGTTAAGTTTTGTATTCTATGCGTTATTTGTAAAGATAACACCCAGAAGTTTATGAGGCGCAACTCTAAATATTTCAAGTGGGCTTGATGTCTCTTTCGCTCTAACGGCAATTTGAGACGCCGTTTGGTGACGAAGAGTCTAGGCCTGACGGCAAAATGAACGGAAATGGTCTTCGGGTAATCTGCTGATTTCCCAATTTCCAGGTAGTGGCGCAGCTTTGATACAAACAGTCGGTTCACTAAATTGAGAACAGGGGAAAATATTAATGATTTTAGTGTCTCTAGTTGCGTTATAAGCTCAGCTTTCAGACAACATTCTTTTATGCGTCTGCGGGTCACCGATTTTTCACACTTGCGAGATATTATGCCCAATGTCCGTTCACATGCGTTCACTAAATCGCTACGTTAAATGAGCATATCTGCCCCCTTAAAACACAGCCTTCTCTCTAGTATGAGATAAAATGCTCATGACATTTTATCGCGTCCTGTTTGTCTGAGAAAAATAAGTTCATGTTATAAGATTGTTCATGCAGTGACATAAAGATTTAAATAGTATTATTAAATAAATATCACCATCACTACAATAAAATTTAAAATGGCGTTCATCTATCGGTTCTGCGTGAATGGACATGAGGGTAAATTGAAATTTTGAGGAGGCTACTCACCCAACAAAAATTCTTTTTAGATTGAAAGTGTGTCTCCTGTGTAAATAACAAGCTTTGTCCATCATTGACGTCTATGTATCCGAGACAATGGAATACTGTGGAGAAATATAGTTTCAATGTTCCATTAAAAGGGAACAAATAATGATGGACCATCTTGAAAATGAATCGCGTATCACATTTCTACCATACGGTTTTGTATCCGCTATAATGTGTGAGTCGTCATCCCATTACACGTATGTACTTCGCTATGATCTCTTTGCATTTATTGATGTCTATTGATCTATATTTTGTAATAATGCAATGCAGATTCTGTTAATGGGTGTATTACACATGTTATCTGCCTGAGTCCTGCTGCTTGAGTGTCTTATATTATTATCCAAATGCACGTCACAAAGAGATGGAATTGAAAAGAGAGACTTATTCAAGACGCACCTTGTATTTGTTCTGTCACATGACTACACGAACGCCACGTTAGAGTCAGTGATGTATTTGAGGAACAGTTGTGTGGCTGTACGGTAGACAGCGATCCTTGGCAGGTTTTTGTACCAAAAAAAGGCGACGTGACCATAAGTTCACCTTGTAGGCCACACTCGTTGAGCACAACTGAAGATGACGCTGTTAATATTTTAAGGATATATGACAAGTTAGAAACAGTTTGGGAGTCCACGAGCTTAACCAATTTCATCATATAACACTCAAAAGTCATTTTCCAAGCGCAACAAACACAATTATATAAGCATAAAATATAATCACCTCCAAATACTACCTGTGATTGCACCTTTTTGAATGCAAAGTTCCAACAATCATAAACGCGAATGAAAAACCCATCCAATGACTATTCTTAAAACACTGGAACCCAGCACAGCTACTAATGCAAGTTTATTAGCATTTGGGAGAGAGAGAGAGAGAGAGAGAGAGAGAGAGAGAGAGAGAGAGAGAGAGAGAGAGAGAGAGAGAGAGAGAGAGAGAGAGAGAGAGAGAGAGAGAGAGAGAGAGAGAGAGAGTCCCAATTAAGATCTGGGCATGAAAAGGCTAATTACTGTGAAAAACAAATTTGCACGGTTCCAATTTTCATTTGATATGACAATTTTGACTATAAAGATATGTTCCTCACTGAGACATGTAATCAGTCCCATGGGTGGCCTTCATAGAGTGACTTTACCGTATGTATGTATGAATGTACGTAGGTACGTACATATGCATGTATGTATGTATATGTATGTGTTCATGTGAAATCTTTGCAGTTTATCATTCAAACAAATATTTAAAGAGAACATGTTTACCAGTCACTGACTTGCTGGTAAGTTTCCATCATAAATAAAGCTGAATGTATTTAACTACTTGTTTCGTGCTTTTACGTACATGCACGTTGCATGATCTCCTGCAGATACATGCTTTGTCAGTCTGTTCCAACAGCATTTAACCAGTGTTCTGAGCAATCAAATATTGATAATAATCATTCAGAAAACAACAACAACAACAACAACAAAAACCGCTGAGTTTTGTATAACAAAAGAAAAGCTCCAACGCATCCGCCGACAGTTTATATTTTAAGACAAGTGTCTCGGGTTGTGCCCATTTACCAAATTAAACTTAAGTCAAAGGAAGCAATGTGTAAAAGCGGAAATCACGTCTATTTTAAACATGTTTCACATTTGTCCAGGCTATCTGAAGTCTAACTTAAATATATGTGTGGTTCCGGTAACCCGACCGACCCTACTGAAAAGGCCCCACCCTTAATAATTTTTTGACACATAAAAAAGGTTAGAAGCCGCTTTTCCCTAATGCAAAATTAATTGACCCTGCCGTTATTTTGCATAAAGTCAACTCAAACACAGCATTTTATTTCAACTTGTCTGGGAGGTTAACTTGGGTCGGGGAAACAGCATAGCTACATAGCCAGGGTTGTTCAATAAGACAGCATAGCTGCTTAACCACGGTTGTCTAGTGATCGTTATCATAATATTTCGCTAGGTTCTAGGTGTCCGTTCTCCAAGTTAGCAGGGCAAACAGTCGTTAAAGTACCTTTAAAACATGAATTGTTACCTTTACTTTAATCTGCCTGCTCGGTTGTGTTTAAAGCAGTTACTATCGTTAGTTACATATCCAAATGCGACACGATCCCCTAGCAAATCATGCACGTGTTGGGGAGCGCCATTTTGAACATGGCACAATGCATTGCCGGACGGTCGCACAAAAAACATTTCATTTGGATATCGAGTGAATCACGGTCACAGCATATATTATATCATTATCGATGTTCTGAAACATTTGCCAATTATATACTTTTGGTCCAATATATTATCACACCCCAAAGATCGCCTCATCACTCTCCTAATTTCCAAATAATTGGGTGCGAAATCCACAATTTTTAAAAAGACAGCCAAGTCCGTGTTGGTTAGTCCCGATTTTTAATTTTGAAGAGGTAGAATCCAATTTATATCTGTCATAATATGGTTAAGAGATGGTTGATGACTTTTCCAGAGTGGGCATCACCTTAAAATGTCAATACAAAGCCTTCAATTTGCCATTTGTATATGGCAGTGGGCCCTGGAATAGGAATATTGCATCAGACATTGAAGTCGCCCCCAGGCTATGAATTAAGTAGCAGCATTTAGTCGAAGCGCCCAGATCACCCGCTGGGTCAAAGATGGAGCTCAGTGAAGATGGTTATCCAGTCAGTGGATGAAAGTCCGAAACTTTGGGCCGGTTTTTATATGATTGGCAACAAGCACTGGTCAAGTATTTCTCGATATGTGTACAAGTCGGGTCCCAGCCAGCAGACATCGCCGGCACCCAGTGACATTCAGTAACGCTCAGAAGCATTGGTTCAGGCTGTTGCTGACCACGGGTGACGCTCGGGACTCTGTCTGGGCACATGTGAATATGCAATCTGTCTGGGCACATGTGAATATACAATCATATAATAAACTCTCATGCATCGTGTGTTATTGGAGGTTTTCTGTCATGACATGTGGCGCATATGGTAGATACAACTATACCATGATGAGTAAATGTGATGATAATAGGGATGACTATGTACGTATAACGTGTAACACAGTGGTTTCCTATCGAGGCATATTCAACTCCTACACTAGATTTCATAAATCAAGTAGTGAGTGAAGTATATATAATGTGGTTTTTTTTGTTTTTGTTTTTTTTTTTTAGTCCGCTTTATTCAGATATAACTTTTAGTTTCCCAAGCTTGAGGGCTTAATAAACAAACAATAAACAACCACACAGGTGAATGCACTACCATGTCGGAAGAATGCCGCTGACAACGCCCAAGGAGTCCCTGCTTGTCCACGACATTATCCATATGCTACTAAATTATTAAATTACTGCTCATTGGTGTGCAGGTGTATGTGTGAACAACCGCCTTTCAATATGGAATTCTCGCCTACCATTTTTCTTTATCCGTCGAGACTTTTATCAAATCTTAAACTATCGATAAATCGTGTCCTACTCGTTTCACGTTCAAACGATAACGCTTTGTCTGAAGGCCAAAGTGCAAAAATGGCCAACATGTGATTGACCTTGTCCTGGTCAAAAGAAGACTAAGTAAGCAGCTTCCTTTGGTGTGCATTTATGATATGTCTTATTTAGCATTCTTAGCCAAAATGTTTTCTATTAACATGAGTTTTTGTGGCGATTAGAGCATAATAGTGTTTTAGCCCAAAATTTAGGAATGGGTTTTTGACAGCGTTTACAGCTACAATGCTTTCCCTCCGTGCAATGCACGGATTCTACAATGTAATATTTGTCTTACACTAAAATATCACAGTACAGTGTCCTGTCTGCCCATGTTTCCTTTGATACACGTACATCAATATACATACCATGCATGGCAGCCCAAGTGTTATTGAAGGTTATCTGTCCGAGGAGATGAATAACACACGAGGCGACAACTGTGTCACTGATATCCAAAAAATGGTGACCTTCAATAACACATGGGCTCCACTGCATCATTTATTTTATAATAAAAGCAATAATAGTAGATTCATAACAGGAAAAACGAACAATGATAGATATGTTTTGACATCAGTAGAACAACAAACAATAAAACCATCAGAAAAAAAGGTGTGAAGTAACAAATAACAGGTATAGGGCCATGCCCAACTGTCGGCCACGCCCAATGCTCGGAAATCAACGATAATTCCGCCATTCATTGACAAGATGTGTGAAAAAATATATTAATTAAAAAAGCACGGAGAGACTGATTTGGGATCGAAGACAATTTTACCAATTTATAATTTTGCATATTTTTAGACACGATGTCAGGTTTTAACCAGAAAATGTCCATATAGTTGGCAAGAGTTATTCAACACCCATGCAACGAAGAGAGAGACTTTGCTAAGCTGTCCGACAGTTGGGCACCCCAGTATACTAGTTTGGCCTATAAGTCTCCTGGCACTTTGGTTAGTCAACAGTAACTAGAAATAAATGAACTTGCAGGCCTTTCATAATAGGTTCAACACTAGCTGATTCATCATGACAGGTACATGATAGGCATGCTCATAGTCTTGAAATTGAAAACAACACTGACTGCGTTGTGTTTTTGATCATGAGCACCATGGGTTATTGATCTTTAACACATGGCCAGCAACGACCCTACGGTCAATCTGTGTTCGTCTTTTAATCTAATTATAATAAGCTTATATCATTAAAACAACTTAACAGGACGCTCACCACTTGAAGCGTCTTGGAAAACAATCAATGTTTTGTATCACAAGGAATATTATTAAATGTACAAAAGCATTATTCAAACAGGAACCATGACCTACATGAACAATAAATACGTGTTTTTTTTCACTTACGAAATAATAGCTTGGCCTGGCTGCTGCGAAATAAATTTCCAGTTGGACCCCGATCATCGTGGAATTTGCATAGTCCAAAGGAGGTGTCTTTGGTACTGGTACGGGCTGCACACAAAACCACATCCAGAGTAATGCTTTAATATAACTTACACCTGGTCATAAAACAATTTATTCAATATTCTGTTACTGCATTGCTTATCGAAGTAAAATATACCTGTCACTAACTTTCAAGCTACACTTGCAAAACAAAATCTTCATGTCAGGTTACAAATCTTGTCATTGTACCAAATTCTGCCAGATCGTTTGTGTCAGCTGTACAACGCGGCTTATCTCACTCTCAGAAAATACACATTGCTAGTGTAAGAGTTATTTCACAAGGTCTTGGTGGGGTTCTTGGTGACTTTCTTAGAGTATTCTTATGTTACCATAAACTACGCTTTCAATTCGATTTTCATTGTATCCAACAGAAAAAAGAAGACAGCGCTCACATAGTTTGTAGCGGAGAGTTCGATCAGGTCCACGGCCAATGTGAATGCATGAGTATCTTGGGTGACTGTTGGATGACGAAAAAGTACATGTACTCTTCAAAATAGCGGTCTTAATAAGATAACAAACAGCTTGAGCAACAATGTTGTGAGGGAGCACTGTGATAAAAGTACACGTTATTGATTCATGATGGTGAATTCATTGTCCATCTCACCACAGGTAAAAGAAAAAACTCTTGAATAGTAACCCGAATATCGCCTTTCGTAAACCACAGCGATAATACACTAACAGTTTAGGTAGGGGTGGTTAGAAGGAACGATGAGACGAGTAAGGCTAATTCCGGGTCGACTAAATAAGCGACGTGTTTAGACGACAACAAGGACTTCTAATGACTTTATATTTGAAAAGGAAAAGTGCGGCCGATTTATGTGTAGAAGCTGCTGTTTTTTTCCAATCAGAATTTAGTACAGGTATCAATTATATTTCGGGTGGCACAAGCTAGATATTATACCAAATTTATATTATGCTTTTACACACACCGAAATGGATATAGCACTGGTAAATTTTAGTAGATGTAGTATCTAAAATTGTAATGACAACTTTCAGACAATAAATTAAACGTCCAATGCAAAGTTGAGTTTGAAACCGTTTAAAGTTGTCTAATATAATACCTGCAAAAGGGGTGATCTGGGTTGGTTTAATATTTTGACACACAGCCCTATATTCCCATTGTGCATATTTGTGACACCTAACAACCCAGACCATTTGAGATCAGGTGTAAAAGTGGGTCAGCGAAGCCAATTACATTTCAGTGAACCTAAAAGTCCTCAATGTTTCATCCTGCATACGAGGAAGAATTTGCATTTATCATCTAAACTACCTCAAGTACATAGACAGTCATCCTGCAATTACTACCCGCTGTGATAAAATGAAAGTTTAAAGCTTATTTGACAACATATCGAGTTATTAAATTAATACCTGTTATATTCCAAAATATAAGGGACAAGGAAAGTGACCACAAGATGTGGGCAGTCAACCATAAACAGGATGAACAGCTCCATCTTTTGGTGAATTTAGAACTAACCTAGATCTTTCCTATTCTTTCTTGCGTTTTTTGTCTGCCATTACCGATATGATATCAATGATAATCTCCACACTTATGATACTTTTACGAAGATCCATGAATAACAATTAACGAATATTAATTGTTCTTTTGTGCGTTTTTTATCTAATGTGTGACCAAAACATTGTGCTACAATATGGTAACATTGGATTAAATAACCATGCCTTCATTTGTAAGATTTAGATGTTTATTTGTTAACTTGCAAGAGCTAGGCCACTCATTTAATTTCGCAACTTGAAGATTCGTTTTTTTTCTATCGCCGCTTATTGGCTGCCATGCCTCGTGTTGTGGTCCATTAGAGTGCTCTTTTCAGCCTCTTACCTCCGACTTTTCCACTCAGCACTTCACTCGCACGCACATCCACACGCGACAGAGACCATTATGAGCACAGATTGCTCTGCCTTTCTCGAAACATGAAACATATGCATTGTCATAAAGCATGGCAGCACACAGTATAGTCTTTGATATATAGGTGTTTCACCACTGGCCGAAAAGGGAAGCAAGCCAGAGCAGAGACCACTTAAAGAGCCCTCACCGGGGACAGAAAGGCAAACCCTCCATTCCCGACGAGACGCGTTCCCTTGTGAGCAGCATGTTGGTAGCTGTAGTGGCAATGTTAAGCGCTAGCTTCACGTTTTTACTTGCAAACGTTGGATTTCGAGAAACATATGGCTCTTTATGCGGTACAGGAGATCAAGGTGAAGATATAAGCTAGTATTGAGCAACATCGAGGTCTGTTTTTGTTTTTGTTTTTGTTTTTTTGTTTTTTGTTTTTTGTTGTTTTTTTCAAAAATTGTTATATAATATCTTAGATTCAGATTAGAATGTGCTGAAGTATACAGTTTATCAGTTTGAACAGTTTCTGAAACCTAACTGACTGGAATTCTCTGTGTAGATGTTGGATGGGGGCAATGTTTGCATATATTTACACAAATGATGACCATAACTGACCACATATATCGATACCGATTCAGCTCACGAATTTTTTTTTTTTTTAGATATCGACGTCAGATCTTCACCAAACGTAAGTTTATGCAACGAACGAAAGAAAGAAAGTCTTTTTTTTTTTTTTTTTTTTTTTTTATTTTTGTAATGTTCGTGCCGTTTTGTCACTACAGGCGACAAAAGTGACTTTCCCTTGATGCGTCAAAATTCCAACTTGAACCAACTGCATCTCAGAAACAAGAAATGGATAAAATTGAGATATTTTTGTATATTTGACGCCGAAATATGTCAAACTGTAGAATCTAAATAAAAAATTACTATCACTTTTTTACATTCAATGTAAAACATTGCTTCCAATCAGCTTAGTATAGGAACTCGTGCAAGAATACGGGTATAGATGAGATAAATGAATATATATGATTATTGTGTCTTGTTTTTTCCTGTACCATCTAAACTCTCTCTGAAGTGGTTATTATAATTCCCAATTGCAATGTTACAAAGGGGATTGTAGGCTAATAGAGGCTTTATTATGTCAGGCAGGTGTATGCGCAGACCAGTATCGGGGCAAGAGAGTGATACCTGAATATTTTACGACTGCTGCCATAACAATGTGTTTTACTGCATTTGTGCCAGGTTTACTTACGGTAGTATTGAAAACACGTGATCAATGCCTTCAGCGTGCTGCAGACCATCACTGCCAGTGTGGTCTAACCCTATGTTGTCAAAGACTGTGTTCCCTACACAGCTATAAGCCACGTTGTGACAGTTGTTCAGTTTCAGGCGTGTTGGCGTTTAACCAAAAAGACAAGGTTCGGTCTTTGGTCTTGTGTCCATATCTCTTAATGTTTAAAGTTTAAACCTCTGCAACTGGACAGGATCACTTTTTTCAACAACTTTGAAGATGAATACTGTGCACCAGTTTGGATCTTGTATCCGCGAAGCGCAGGTCAGTATTTTGAATGCTTTGATAGCCGCAACGACTTCTGTGGTTAGGCAAGTAATTCTCTTCTCACCGTCTTGACACCAGCGCAAATCCACTTTCAAATTCAATGAGAATCATTTCTTTACACAACGCTAAAATGCGATTGAAGGACTGCTTGCCATTATTTTCACACCAATCACCCATGCGCTGACATGGAGTGATTGCACACATTTTAACCGACATTCACTAGTACTCAAGTGCATTTACCTTTAATTCTATCATGACGCTACCCCTTAACCAAGGACCAACCAATGCGATCACAGTATTGCCGGGTCGTAACACCAGTAGAACGATCTCCCAAGATTATTACGACTTCCAAGATCTAGAGTGTGATTTTTTCAGTCTTTTAGGTGGTTCAGTGTGATACAAAAGTGATTTAAACCTTTCACTCGGGGTTTGTACCTGACCCAACCACCAGCGGCCGGGTCAGGGTACAGGCACAAACCCCTTGCTGCCGATATTGATCCCTTAATTTAATACAGGTACCAAAAAAGCTGGGTGACACTGTTGCCCTACCCTCCCCCCCCCTGCACTTTTACATGCTTCACCCACTCAAGAAACCAGTAACAATGATCACCACTGTTCACCTGTGCACGAGCTAGCTTTCATCACATATGAGCGGTGACTGCAGTTGTATTTGTCGTGCTAATTGATAATCAAAATAAACCTACCAATTGCTGATAAGCTAGGGAAGTAGCGTCCCAGGAATATAACACGACTCTGGCAAGTTTGATTTATCTGACCCTAAGTCTGCATCATAACTTGCGTCTATTGCAAAGGATGTCCAATATAAAACGATGTTAAATTGGAGCTGCTAGTACCAGATCAATAAACTAGATAGACGCATATGCCTTAGCGTTTATTAAAAGTGAATGGGACATGCGGTCTGTGGTTGCTTCAGTCACCAGAAAAACTCATAGCTGCACTTTGAGAAATAGGCCTATGCCATAGGTCCATTTCGCTGTGACAGCAGCAGCAAGGCACTTTATGTTGATTCATCTAATTGTTAGGCCTATACAAAGTGTCTTATCTTTCCTTCTGACATTAAATTGTTAAACAGTCGTTTCGGACCATTTCATAGACCTCGCTACTACCACAATGGAAGATTATATATATTTCCTCACCAAAATATACACTCTCCAAGCTTTGTCAACACACTTTTCCAAGGCTTATGCGAGTAAAGAGAACAAAATAATTTTGGCAATGCGTTAATGGTTACAGAGTAATTCTCTCTCTCTCTCTCTCTCTCTCTCTCTCTCTTTCTCTCTCTCTCTCTCTCTCTCTCTGACCTTTGAAAAGGATTGATAAGGTATATATATATATATATATATATATACTGTAAAGTATTCAGAGGCGATATGGGCAAGGAAAATCCTGAAGGTATAGTAAAAAGGCGGAATATGCAGCTTTGTCTGAAATGTAATTTACCCTGCCAGAGGCATATTTCCCCGCCAGCATCAGCTATATCCTTACGTCCTTCGAAATTGTCCGGTGAGAGTTCGTTTCCATACTTAAAATAGTACTTTTTATTTTTGCAAAAAAAAAATCAATAATTTTCAACGGACATATCTCCTTCTCCTTCTCCTTCTCCTACTCCTTCTCCTTCTCCTTCTCCTTCTCCTTCTCCTTCTCCTTCTCCTTCTCCTTCTCCTTCTCCTTCTTCTTCTTCTTCTTCTTCTTCTTCTTCTTCTTCTTCTTCTTCTTCTTCTGCTTCTTCTTCTTCTTCTTCTTCTTCTTCCATAAAGCAAAGTCAGTAACATTTTTTTCAGGGTATGTTGGGACCCACAAACAATGCACAGTAACGCAAGTTTGTATTACCCTCCCAACAGCGGCATGACAAAATTCCACAAGTATATTTTGAAGTTAAAATAAGTAGGTAGCCAGCGCAATGTTTAAAACTTACCAGCCGTTTGAAAAGATTGACATTGCTTTGTATTGTGGCTCATTCCAGTGTTTACTCTTGCAAATAAACCGGCCAGTTTTGGTAAAGGAAATCTCTCCATAACCTACAGTGACGTTTTCAATACGATTTGACTCGAACAAAATCCATTGTCCTCTGATCCGTTCCGGAAAATGACACTCAGACTTGCCTGATGGCACGAATCCTTTACACAGAATAAAACAGAATCAATGTAAATGTTCTGCACACTTTGCGTGTGAGAGAAGGTTCAAGATAATGTAAACACCTAACTTCTTGTATCAACATTATGCTGACTTTAAACGCTTTTCAGTTCGAAGAAAGGTATGAATGGAAAAAGGCCGTTTCTTTTTCTTATAATCTTTACTAAAAACAAAATTACCTTTTTTCAACAAAATTTAATTTTTCGGCAATGAATCGCAGCACTACGAAACTATACATAAAAGAGAATCAGCAGGGGGCTTTTTTTTACTCCAGACATAATCAAAGGTGTGAGTTAGACGTGTTTTATCACTATGAATGTATAGATACGAGACGTGCTTTATCGCTGCAAAACGAAAATTGAAGAGAGTGAGACGTGCTTTATTACCAAAAAAGCATAAATAAAAGTGAAATAGATGATTTGTATCATTGTAAATGCAAGAGAATCAGACGCGTTTTATCACTGCAAAGTACATATAAATGAGAATTAGACATGCTTTATCCTGACAAAAGAATACATTGAAGACAGTTAGACCGCTTTGTTGTTACAAATGTATAAATAGATTTGAATTAGACGTGCATCATTTATCCAAAGGTACCAATAGATGAGAATTAGATGTCTTTCATTACTAAAAAAGTACAAAAAGCAGAGGCTTTAACTTTTTTGTTAGTACAAAAGTTTACATAGCAGAGAATTTGACCTTTTTTTTAATCATTCTGCCATCAATCTTTTTAATGTGCTGTTTATTTTGCACGTTTTGTCAGTGTCACGTGGATTTATCTATTGTCTTCAAACTTGCAAATGCCGGTACGGTAAGTTCTCAGACAGAGACAGAGAAATAAAGCTTGTTTTTTTTGGTCAGTACTTACCACACATGCCACAGGAGCGGCGGCAGTAGCGAGCATAGTAGCTTAAGGCACTGGAACATTTACCCTGTCTGGTATATTTTGCACAGTTAGCGATCTCGTCAACGCATCGTCCAGATTCTGTAAAAACCCACAGATGGAATTAAAGCTTTTGTTGTACTGAGATTTTTTTTCTCAGGTTTGCCATTTTTCTTTCTTTTTTTCTCTGAGTGGACCGGTTTTTCTTGTGTGCATATTTGTATTTTCCTTTTCCCGTTTGATACTTGTGTGTGTGTGTGTGGGGGGGGGGGGTATGTGGGTGTTTTTTTTTTTTTCTTTCCATTCAGCTATAGTCTTTTGAAATTTATTTATGTATTCTTTGAATTTTGTTTTTGTTTTCGTTTGCCTGTTAGTGCGGCCTCCGTCAATATTTCCCCCTTCGTGTCTGCCTGTGTGTTAGGCTGCCGAGCAAGCTAACTCAACATACACTCAGTTATTTGTAGGCTCGCTGCCTGTTTGAAGACAGCATTAACATATGAATTGTGCCCAATATTGTTGCTCATGAATAGTTAATCCTTAAATTAAGGTTTTCGGAATTTCATAAGCAATTACAGGCTCTGGTAAAACTTAGTCCGCATCAGTGGAAAGCACCTGCAGTAACTGTTTCGACCAGCTTAGAATCCCTGTGGCCGCTCAATAAACATAACAATGTGCCGTCACACAAAAGAAAAAAGAAAGAAAAGAAAAAAAAAGAAAGAAAGAAAGAAAGAAAGAAAGAAAGAAAGAAAGAAAGAAAGAAAGAAAGAAAGAAAGAAAGAAAGAAAGAAAGAAAGAAAGAAAGAAAGAAAGAAAGAAAGAAAGAAAGAAAAAAGAAAGAAAAAGAAAAAACAAAAAAAGTATTTTTTTGATTACGATTGATTTCCCTTTAGAAATGTTTTACTCCACTTGACGACAAAGGAGAGAGCGGGCTGGCCTGCCTTGGTACCTTGTCATATTTTTTATGAGCTTGCGCATCAGATATTTATACTTTTCTCTCCTCTTCACTCAGCAGTCTTTATGCATCAGGAGAGATACCGTGGGGACTAGACTGACCGTCTTAGCTGCTCTGACCGTCAAACAGAAACGTGATGACACGGGCCAAAATTGCAGGAACAACCACACGTTCAGGTGTAAATTTTCAAGAGCGCCATATGAAAAACTCGATAAGTTGTCTGTATGTATGTATGTATGTATGTATGTATGTATGTATGTATGTATGTGTGTGTATGTATGTATGTATGTGTGTATGTATTCATGTATGTATCTACGTATGTATGAATGTATGTGTGTATGTATGTTTGTATTTATGTATGTATGCCTATACATGTATATCATCTTTATACAGACATGGTCAAGGCAGGAATATTGAAGGGTAATTTGTTACGTGTATTTATATATGTATGTGCACACGCATGTATAGTATAGCATAGCATAGCATAACATAACATAGCATAGCATAGCATAGCATAGCATAGCATAGCATAGTATAGTATAGTAATCAAAGTTCTGATGGAATACATTGGAAAGGAGCTCACCACTCCTCGTCACCTTAAGCTGCACGTGGACCACGTTCCTGGGTGGGGCTCCTTGCTCATTGAGCGGGCAGACAGGGCTGAAGTATAGATGTACTAAAAATTCACGCTTTGTCCGCAGATTAGCTTTTTCTGGCACTTTACTAGGCCTCACGGCATTACGGGGAAAGCGCTGTAAACAGATTTGTCAAAATACAAAATGCTTGTAATTTATGAAGCAGTTTCGTGTTTGTTCCTGCAACGAAATTCAAAAGATCCAATCTGAAGATAATATTATATAATCTTCAAATTCTGTACCGTACCATATGTAAAGGTAAGTCTGATCAAATGAAAGTAAAGTGTTACGGCAAGGTTACAACAATATGAATAGACATGACGCGAAAATGTAAAGTTTTGTATATACTTCAAAATTGTAGCTAGTGAATATTATTACGTTTTCTCCTTGCATAAATTTAGATAATGATACACATACAATGACGCACGTGTACAATGAAATGCAGAATAGCAGCAAGTAAAACATGAGATGCAGCACGATGGTATGTATACTATAGCTTGTTCACAGAAAGCTTTTAGCTTCAGAATTTGAATACAAATATTTTTTACATCATTCAACCTTTTTATCAGTTATTTGTTCTTTTCATCGTTAAAAACCTACTTATTGTTGAGCTGCATTTGTCGTTCTTCGCTTTTTTTTTTTGCGTGTGTGTGCAAGTGGCAGACTCAATCAGTCCCCAAAAAGATAATGAACTTAAATTAACACTTCAAACTATTCAAGTGATTCTGTGTTTCCCCAGGCAAGGGTACTCGAAATATATCATACATCATCTTTTGTTGCACAGATCTGTAAGTCCTCTTTCATTTCCTTCTAAGAATGTAATCAAGCGTAACTTGTCCATTTTATTACAGCGCATTCCGCTGCGGTTTGACAGCTTTTCTGCGACAGATATCTGCGCTAGACAGGCAGGACTCCGAGGACATAAATGATCTGTTGAGTCGACGATGCAGACTGCACACGAGTATAACCGAAGTGGACCTAAGAATTTGGTGAATTTTTTCCCCACAAGACACTAAGTGCAGGCAGTTGCTTCAAACTGTTCAAGTTACAGTGTATGGGAGGAACACACAGACCGCAGAGAGTCAGTGTGCATCTCTGGTAGCATAATACATATACTTTAGGTGTCTTTTTACACAGGTAAGTATGCAGCTGTTTCATCCAACGTCATAAGAAAAGCTAAACTGTCAGAGACGAGCCACAAAAACAACACAGACAGTCAGAGATAGAAGTCTGCACAGACAGACAAAGATAGATAGATAGATAGATAGATAGATAGATAGATAGATAGATAGATAGATAGATAGATAGATAATTTTAAAATTAAAATGCGTGTATCTGAACCTTCAAAAAATCCTCCCTCTGACTATGATTTTGATACATGTGCATGACGTCACACTTACAAAGGCAAACTGCGGCGACTTCTGTGTAGCGGCAGCTAAGACAAATGTGTAAGCCTCCTCCTGCCAGCTGCCCCAGCACTGCATCACAGGACCTGCAACACCCCCACGTCAGTCTGATTGACACCAAAATACGTCAAAAAATACGCAGAGTTGAGAGGAAAAAATGAACAAATTGACAGACATATCAAAGTCCCGTCGCTTGCTGTCGCAGTGTAAATGTCACTTGAAGAATGCGTCATGCTGAAAGCTCTTTATTCACCAGAGGGCAGCACTGGAGAGATTACCTGCAGGCCACATATGCTCAGTAAATCCTGATGACTATTTGTGATTTGTAGCAATTTACATTAGTTCTAGATTAATACACTGTAATGCCCGTTTTTAAGAATGCGGAGCATAGTCTAATCATTAATCTATCAATGGCACTTTCCTGAGACTACTTGCAGATCAAGGGCTACAATTAATCTTAAAAAGAAATATGGAAGCAAGCAATTTAATAAAGCTACATCCTCAGAGAGCCACATGTTAATGGCTCCAATTTGGTTTTGTTTCCATTCATTAATAGCAGAAAATTTGTCAGCAAAGTAACATTGCACTCCTCTCCCCCAGGGCCCATGTTACGCCATGAGTACTTTGCGCCCATCCCATCCCCACCCCCGAGTTTGTCTATGCAAGGTGTACTTTGTCTAATTTAACACCATTAAATCGAGACTTTTTGGAGTGTTCAAAGAGTACGCTATGAAAGGTCCTTTCATCGGAATTTTTCACACATTCGGGATGAATTTCTCCAGCTGAAATGCAGATTGCTTATGGGTTTGCGAGAACATACAGGAACCTCTATCCTATGCTCGGAGATCTCTGTATCAGAGAGATAACGGAGAGGCGCCGCCCCCATAAACTGCTGCGGCCGCGCTACCCCCGCAGGTTTTATTATTCCCAAAACTTTGTCGACCAGTAAGATAAGATTATATTTATATTGGTATTGATCGATAAAGATATTTACTATCCGTGAAGAATATATGTTTACTTACAATGGTTTTTAAGAAATCCAATTAAAATTGAAAGCACGTACTGGTTGCCTGCGTGTTAAAGGGAACTTGGCAACAAGCAGCATGACAGATTCAAAATACGACTTGTATAAGAATGCCACGGAGGATTTTCCTCACTTTCTGTTCCTTTGTCTCCCTCTAAATGCAGTTAGGAAGGCGTGTTATGGTAAATTGGAAGCCGATCTTCAGAACCTGGGACATGAGGAAGTATAAAAGCGTTAGGGGTGGTCATCGATTTTAAAGAAACTTTGTTTTTAGGAGAACATAGGTACTTATTAAACAACAACGTTGGGGCTTTGTTGTACAAGCTTTGTAAGGAGTTTATTAAGACACTTGTGAAGTTTAAGGCCTACATTCTTTGCGAACAAGCCTAGACCGAACAGCGAGTAAGTTTAATATTTCAGTTTTATACATGTTTGTATTGAGCTTTTAGTTTCTTGGACGCACCAGAGGCTTAGCCTGAGTCTCTAGTCCCCGCTGTAAAGAGGGAAAGTTTCCAATAAATTATTATTATTATTATTATTATTATTATTATTATTATTATTATTATTATTGTTATTATTGTTGTTGTTGTTGTTGTTGTTGTTGTTGTTGTTGTTGTTGTTGTTATTATTATTATTATTATTATTATTATTATTATTATTATTATTTAAGTCCATGTAGAACAGTAAAGAAATAGAATATCCGATATTATTATTTTGCAGTGGTACCAAATTGCAACGAAATGTATTAGTCAGGGCTCTTAGTGCTAGAAAAGTGCACTTCTGGACAAAATCAGGGATTTTAATGGTTTTACATCGATTGGAAAATCTTAAACAGCGAAGGACCTACATCAGTATACTGTCTAATTTGAAAATGAAGTTTGGCAGGATATTCTGCTTACGTATCTTTCCTTTTGTGCCCAAACTTGTGAACAAACTATTTCCTAAATGACTAAATACTGGTAACTCAAATCTTATTTCTAGCTAGAAACCATTTTGACCTTGATAGACTTTGGTGACCTTGACCTTATTTTAAAGGTCACATGAATTATTTGGGTCTAAGATACGCAAACAAAATATCTCATGTACCATTATTCGCAGAAAATTCAAATTTGGACTGTCCCTCATATCTCTTACTGTGACAATTTCTTGACCTGTTTGAATGTTGATAACCTGTTGTTACTTTAAGGTCACATCAATGTACATTTTTGCAACAATTCATATTCTTCTGGAAAGTATTATTTCATAGCTTGACCCAAAAGAATTATACCTTGAAGGACATTGGGAAGTACAAGTTTTACCATCATACAGCACAATTAAATTTATTTGTTCCAGAATCCTAGCTTTAATCACGTGAACCTGCTGCTGAACTTACGTGATTTTAAGTGCATCTCACTGCTTATTGAACTAATATTTAACTTGAAGTAGATCAGTCCTGGCATGGTAGATTTGAATCGTTATTGAGTTTGTAATTGAGGCTATTGAGGGGAAGTTCACAGAAGGATCTGGTATAGCGGCTATGGCCTGCAAGGCTGGAATTCTTACTGCTGGTCGTGCTGAATCATTTTCAACAAACCCTGATCATCATCTGAATTGAACCAGATAAACACACCAAGTATTCCTCCTGACTTTGTCCCTCCTGAAAAATGAGGCTTACACAATTCATCAGGATGAAGAAGGTCCATGCAGCAGAGCCCAGTGGGAGAAAAACATGAAAGAGGTGTCCAAGCTGTTCCTCTATTGGTCCAATGTGATGGAGATTGAGCTCCTTCATTGCCGTTTTGTACGCTCCCTACCTGAGAGTGATATTTCTTTATATGTCGAAGTGCTTGATGAACTATGGGACTATTAATCAGACACATTACTCCAGATGGCTTCCAGTTCATGTAATGGATATGGTGGAACTAGAATGGAACCACCCTGAAGTTTCCAAGAAATTCATGAATGGTAACTTTGTGTTATAGAAGAGCAGAAAAAAATCTCCCTTGTAGCCAAAGACCACAAGCCATGAGCAGACCACAAAGTTTATGAAAAGTCTTAGGGGGATTTCCAACATTTATGATTATCCTGACACTATAGATGGACATATTCTAGCTCTCCCTGAAAAACTCAGGGCTATTTGTGAGTTTGAGGAAGCAGTAGAATCCATGACTACCTTTGCAGACCTAAGACACCATGAAGAGTCTGTGAGTCTTCAACAGCATTTTGCCAAGGATGTTACATTACTCCTGGAAGTCATGAGAGCTTGTAGTAACCCCTTCTTGAAAGAAAGTGGCCCAGATCTCATCAAACAGGACACCAGGGAAGTTATGAATGATGATGCTGCAGAGGTTTTTCTAAATGCTCTTGAAAAAGGAAAAGAACAGCATGATTCCTATGTTATGGACCGTCCGATTAATGGCAATGCAGCTATCACAGACACTCTCAAACGGAACGCGGTCCCAACATTTGCCAAACCAGTTGAGCCAAAAAACAAGAGCAGCAAAGTTTCCATGGCAAAACGAAATGCATCTCTGGTGACATAGTTATTTCTTTCCATGAAGTCAAGACCAAATGACGACCTGGAGGAGTTTTTTTCGTTATGAAAACCAGAAAGAGCCCCCATCATTATCTGATCAAGGAAAGCTCAACACTAGGCAATAAATATGATATCCCAAAGGTGTCTTGACCTCCAGATGTCACAGTGAAGGTGCTTGATGGAGCAACAATAGTTCACATGTTGCAGCCTGCCAAAGCATCCATTTTTCAGATTATGTGACACAACATTTAATGCCTTACATCTCCTCTTTCATTCAGGGTGGAGTTCAGAGGGTGGACTTAGTGTAGGATACTTACCCAGAAGAAAGTGTGAAACTGCAAGCTCAAGAAAAGCGAAAAATTCTGGCACTATGGTAGCTCGCACTGTTGTAAAGGAATCAACTCTAATATCCACAAACTGGAAGCACTTCCTTCAAAGTCGAGAAAGCAAAGCAAGTCTCTTTCAATTCCTGAGTAAATCAGTCATTGATGCAAAAGCCAACATCTCCCAGGTGGTTTTGTCTTCCACAATAGATGAGCTTGTGATTGTCAATGCAATTCATGACAAATCTGAATGTGATCTCCAAAATATCTCACCCTGTAACCATACTGAAGCTGATGGAAGGGTATTTCTTCATCTGGCTGATGCTGCACGTGAAAGACACACTAAAGCTTTAATTTGGACTGTTGACAGTGACATCATGGTTATTTGCATCAGTATGTTTCAGCAGCTTGGAATTCAGGAACTGTTGATAGATTTTGGTACTGAAAAGACTCACAGGCACATACCAGTGCACTCCATTGTTCAAAATCTTGGTCCGAAAAAGTGTTTTGCCTTGCCATTATTTCATTCGTACACTGAGTGTGACACCACATCTTCATTCTTGGGGATTGGTGAAAAACAACATGGAAGTCATTCCCGGACCTCACAGAAACCCTGGTAGCCCTGTGAAAAGACCCAGAAAAGCTGACCCTGGATAGTATTCACATGGAGTGCTTAGAGAAATTTACTGTCATGATGTACTCTTGTGTCAATGGAGCACATCAACAATTGTTATCTCAGGGAACTTGTACATTTGATATGATACCACCCACTCAGCATGCACTGTATCAGCACATTTTGCGGGCTCCTTATCAGGCAGCCATGTTTGGATGCAGTCTCTTCAGAAAAGAACAGAATGTACCAAATGCTTCACACTGGGGTTGGGTTAAGGATAAAAAGACCAAAGTCTGGTCTCCTCATTGGACTACTTTTTCTGTTGCAAGCAAACCATGTTCTTTGTTGTTTCATTGTGGCTGCCTGAAAGCCTGCAGGGGCAATTGTAAATGTGTGGGGCTAGTCTCCGTTGTACACTTTTCCGCCAATGGCAGGGCAGGTCTGTTAAAAATGACATTCTCTAATGGACATATATTAAACAATATATAGAATGTGCATCATTCTGTGTGCACTAAGGTTGATATTACTCATGCAAATTTGTTTAACGTCATTAACTTGTAATAAAACATCAAAGTATATTTTTTGATAAAATCTAAAGCATCACAACTTGAAACTTGTTGTTTTATGCCAGTTTATCTTTTATCTGATTTTAAGGGTTCTGAAGTGTTAATTGACCTTGACCTTGACCTTTACTAAATAATTTTGACCTCAAACATTCACCAAACCAGTGTCAATCAGTTCAGGACCCTCAAGAATCACAATTTCTATAAAAGATTAAAAAAGACAAGTTTGATCATGTAGAAATATCTGTTACTCTACAATCAGGAGGCAGCCATCTTAAATTTTGTCCAGTATGGCTGTACGAGGGATGGGCTGAAGTTCTTTCATCAATTTTCTAACACGACTTGTACTAAGACATCAAAATACATTTTTGGATAGAAAAAACATCACTGCTTTAAACTTTTGTTCTTACAAACCAGTTTACATGTTATAAGATTTTAAGGTTTCTGAAGTGTTACATGACCTTGACATTGACCTTGATATGTAATTTTGACTTCAAATATTCACCAAACCATTGTTGATAAGTTCAGGAACCTAACAAATGGCAATATCTGTGAAAGATTTGAAAAGATTGCCTTGGATATGCAGAAATATCTATTTTTCTTGATTCAGGAGGCCGCCGTCTTGGTTTTGTCAAATATGGCCCCTAGAGGGGCGGATTGAAGTGGTTCCATCAATTTTCTAATTTCTTATAGTCTAAGGTATTCATGGGCAAGGAACCAAAATTTTGTCCACATGTGCTATTTTGGGGGGTTTCTGCATACTAAGGGCCCTGACTATATTTACCATCACGAGTTACAGAACAAGAGACATATATGTATTTATTTTGTTTCAACAGACTGATTGCAAAGAACCGGTTTTACCGTTTTGTTAAATACATGAGGAAATACCAGCGGGTGAAGCCGTTCGAATTTCAATAACATCATGATCCCTTTGATATCAAAGTATGTGTGAAATTACTGATGCCATCTTAAGAGCCATTACTGTGATCAACTGCAGTGTGTGCTTTATAAACATTTACTTCAGTACCATAAAAAGATTAGATATGTTCCTGGTTGTGATTTGTTAATAGTTAAATCAAGAAATGAAAATGATATGTTACAGCATTTTATCTCCAAACGAAATTCATAATGCAAAACAAAAGTGACAACTGTGGTACCAAGGTTCTGAGATATCACAATTTGGGATCGTTAAGTTGCGGCAAGTTTCCGTGCTGACCTAAATAACTCTTTAGCCTTCGTTCTAAACATTATTACTAATTAAGTAAGATGAATCGTTGCCATCTTTTGGGGTCTTTTTCTTGGGGGAAAAAGTATTGAAAGTTTTGTCCCATTTGATTCCCAAAATTTAGCAGTATTCATAAGAAAAAGCGTCAATACAATTGTAGGTTGTAGACGGAAAATCTACCTTCCTACTGACCACGCTATCTGTCTGTCTAGCTACCTAGCCATGTATCTGTGTATGACGTTTTAATAACCAACCAAACAATTATTACGAAGTGGCGGTCACAATGCATCCACCACTTGATTAACTTTGTTTAAATGTCACGCGTGAAACTCAGACACCCATTTTTATTAAATACCACACTTATCTTTTGGCATGCACGCAAACGTACAATTACAAAGATTAAAGGCGGGTAGTTGTCAACGTAGCCTGAAACGACTTAGTGTTAACAGGTGGCAGCGATAATCAAAGCTCTTCATTTTCCCAATGTAAAATAATGAGGGCCCTACTTTCATATGCGGAAAAACGTATTTATATAGCCATATAACAAATGATTACACTTTGTAGGAGACCTTTGTATTTGGCATTTATATAGATGTTCCCGTATACACTCATGGGCCCGAGGAGGCTTAAAGACTTGAGTGAAGTGCGTACGAAAAGCCTAATATTCCAATCAATACCTTAGGGAAAACAATTAGGACTGGTAATATTGCAAAGACAACATGTATGAATCAAAACAACTTCGCTTCAGGGTTTCAACCTAACTTGAAATTTTTAACACAACCACATGGCTTCAATTTTATCATGTTATAAGCATAGGAATATAGGAATATTTAAACTGGATTCCCAAAAAATCAAGGTAAGTACAGCTCAAACAATCGGCCTGCAGTACGGAAAAAAAAGACATTCAACACTATACACATGACACGTCAAATGGCAAGAAGACAAAGAGACTTCAACGGAAGATGAGGTGGCAGAGGTCATATTATGCTGCTTTAATACCTACCGCATACAGGAATAATAATAAATTATATGCTCATCAAATATTAACCTAAAATACATAGCGTCTGTATTCAAATGAAAATGCTACAACTGCCTCAAAATTCAGTTAGTTTCCTGTGCCCGCCAGTTCTTTACTTGCGTACACAACTTTTTTAAGGGTGTCATTTAAAGCTCGGACCAGCAATACTGTATTCATACACAGTGCGAGTGTCCTCAACACATGGTGTTTACAAATCGTTTTCTTGGGGTTTTGTATGTAGAAAGACCAAAAACAAATGTCCAGTGTCTTGATGTGAAACCGGGTGGACGCAAGTACGAGTGCACAGTATATCTACCATGTGAAGGTTCATTGTAAAACCAGACACACTTATATATGGCGTATCTTAACGTCAATTCGTAAAATGATTAAGCGTTTTGCCAACGGGTAAGCGTAGCACATGTGCATTAAACGTCAACAGTACAAATGAATTTTACTTTTGGCTATCTGAAAAGTTATTTCAAAACCGGATGGGAGATGGACGAAGGGATTCTGAGTTCCAAATTTTTAGAGGAGGCTTATTCCACAGCTGGGTAGTGGATGGGCGAAAGATATTTTTTTCGAATACCAAGAGGGTAGTTATTACACAGCCGGTTGAATGGTGGATGGGTGAAATGACTTACCGAAGCACATATTCAAAAAGGTAATATGGCGTAGGTTTGACAAATTTCTCAACATTATGTAAACAACAAGGCATAATGTGCACAGAGGTAAAACCTGAAGGATCAGCGGGCACAGTGCTTCCCTTTTCTGTATTTGCATGGGACACCAACAGTGCATGTACTCTTGCCAATCGTAGCTTGCGCAGCATATTTGGCACTGACACAGGACTTATTTTTCTCTATGACATACATACACCACTGGGTACTTACTGGTTCTGCCTTTAAAGGGACTGCATGTCTCTTCTGGGAACAGAAACTCCATTCCTTCTCCCAAAACGCATTCACTTTCCAGTCGTGATGGGCGCCAGACCTTACGGCATATTTTCTGTACAAATGTATAGCATTAATTTAAATTATAAAGTCAATGGATTGACCAGCTAGGTATTTCCCACAACAAAAAGAAAGTAATGTGAATTTTTAATAACTGTATATCAACTGTGAAAGTGAATCCACGGTTAGGCTGTTATTTTGTTTTCTCATATAATCCATTTTTTATACACTGTACCACCTTGCATGTATGTATGAATACCACCCAATATTTTAATTCATTTCTTCGAACTCGAGACGCTATCTAGGTATTCTACATTGGGAATCATGTCAAAACCTTAATATATATATATATATATATATATATATATATATATATATATATATATATATATATATATATATATATAAGTGTGTGTGTGTGTGTGTTTATGTACGTATGCATGTGCAGGTATATATGTATGCATATATGAAGGTGTGTATGTATGTATGTATGTATGTATGTATGCATGTACTATTTTCTCTATATACATTCATATATATAGAGAGAAATTTATCACAACAGATATTGAACGAAAATACTAGTTTGTATCTCACATATTTTTAGATGACCAGCATATGAGAAACAAAATTAACAAAATAGTCAGCGGACTTGCAAGCGCCCAACTGAATCAAACTGTGATTAAACAGCTCTTACCCGTCTTTATCACATAAAATAAGATAAAACTAGCGTTTTATTGTTGAGTTTTGTGACAAAATATCATAAATTCACTTTAGATAAATATGATGCGCGTAAAAAACCTACCGTTTTCCTTTCGTTGTAAAATGCCTTAAACTCAAAACCTCCTACGAGAGGGCAGGGACTCCACTCTTCCTGTGTTGGTGCTGCAACATATATGTATGTATGTATATATGTATGTATGTATATATGTATGTATGTATGTATGTCTGATTTAAACTTGTCCGAAATATTCGGTTTAATCATTGACAATGTGAGGAACACCTCTGCTCAATTAACACATGGAAACGATTGTAAAATTAGCATAATATTAGCACACATTATCCTAACTTTAGAACAGAAAACAAACATGATTCGGAATTTTAGAGCAATTACGATGCATGAGACACACACACGCACAAAAAAAACCAATGCCAGGCAATACGAATTGCACAATGTGTGTGAAAGACGCGAAATGTAGTCGGTATATGTGCAGCCCGAAGTAACTTCTTATGCACTTGAACAAATCGAGAAGTCTTTGCTTAGGCGTATGTGTGATCAGGACATCGACATGCCTTGTATCTCATAAATACATGGATAAAAAGCTTGACTTATTTCTATATCGGCCAATAAATTTCGCGAAGCTTGCTTACCGACCCACGGCCACTCGTTCCTCTGCAGTCCGTCCTCGTTGCACAGGTGGTCGTCATTCTGCTCCCCAAGAATTGCTGTAAAGCTCAAGCCAATAAGACAGTGACCCAACAGAGCAAATATGCACTTTTTGCCCAAAGTTGAAAGTTTCAGTTTTGTGCAAATCCTGCACGGATATATCTCAAACCTGATCGAAATATGAGTCTTACGGAACAATTGCGCCATTAATGCAAATAATGCGGGTTCATAGGCTTCACTCTTGTGTTATCAATTGAGGTGCATAAGTTGCCTATTTCCCTTGGCCTTGTATATAAGCCTGCCACCTTGAAATGGGCCAGGGTCAGCCATGATGTATTTTGATGACAGACAAAAAGATAAATTTATTATTTATTTAATACTTGTACGCCTCGGTCGTACCCTGAGGAGAAACATCGTGACTATCTTATGAAAAATATGTAAAAAGCCAAACTTGAAAAGCCAACATGAAAAAAAGAAGTCATTTTCAACATTTTTGTCTTGATGAGCAAAACGTCGATGAAATCGTGGTTTCCTTGCGATGCCTTTAACCCCTTGCTGCTGGTCTGGTGCCCTGATATTTTATAGGTATGGAATGCAATTTAATCGAACCTTTGCGATAAAGCTTCATAGGAACATACCCTTTCCAGCCTCTTTACAGGTCATGGTTATAAGTAAGAGTGGTACCTACTGAAGGAAGTGTACGGTATAGAAAGGGGTTATAAGGTTACATGTAACCTTGGATTTCATCTCTAATGTCTTTCATGTTCACAAGGTGATAGAAAGGTGTTACAAGGTTACAAGTAACCTTGGATATACTTCTGATGTCTTTCATATACACGAAATGATCTCAAGTCAAGCACATTCTGTGCATTGTATTTCAGCGTCCTTTAGGTCTGATAACGCTGAAGATATACCAGAACATAAAGACCCATTACAAAAGGCGTTCAAAATGCCCATATATGCAATCCAGCAGCAGCCCAGTAAATCTGTATCAAGAGAGGTTCGTGTGTACTACCACATATCAAACACATAGTACATCTAGATTTTGACTTTCCTAATTGAGCTCTCAGTCAAAGAGAGACTACACCTACAATTGGCCTTATGATTCATGAGGTTCGCACAATCAAGCGTTTACTTAAGTGAGCAAATGTTAAGCATATGCTGGAGACATAGTTTTTTTTTTTCTTGTTTTTTAGAAATGACAATTTGGGTCACTTATTACCGTGATTACGGCATAAAATATATCAAAAAACAGGCCCTCCACAGAAGAAAAATTGAAAAAAAAAACTATTGAACACGGGAAATGGTCTTGTCAAATGACTTATCGTGTGTTGATATTGTTCGTTTATCGTCAGCAAAGGCTGAAATACACCTGTTTTACCGACGTTTTTATTGATGGCACAATTTAAGCATAACACAATCGCACAGTGCCTGTCACAAGACGACAGCGTGCAGAGGGCTGTAAATTCCATATAAATGGAAACACTGACTTTCAATTAGCTGAGAGAAAGTGTTCAACAATGTGTGAATTCTACACTTATTTTAATGCCACCAGCCACAGCAGACGGCCACTTGCATCCCCTCCATACGATAAAATGTGACGGTAGACCATTATAACCTTATTCCTCGTGTTAGCCCAGTGACCTGATACATGTCTACTGTGGCGCCAAAGTAGTCGGTGTCTGCATTCACTTTAGGCCGAAGCATTTGTATCCAGAATTGTCCACGGTCGATGACTACCAAAAATTTATGACACTTGATTACAATCTTCAGTACCTTTAAGTGCTACATGATCTCCCTACTAAAACACAAAAAAACCACAAAAGAAAATAAAATCGACCAATTTTTATGGTTCTTGCATTCAATTTGAGAGTTACATAAACAAATTAGGAATATCAATTTGATCAAATAATGATGATTGAAGCTGAGCCAGAACTTAAAAGTCCCTCACGGACTTGGGCACGGACTAGGGCCGTTGAGATAAACCCTTGAGGCTCTTTGCTAACGACTCAGTTTAAGGCAGAACCTTAAAGCTCCAGCTGACTACTGCCCTTGAGGCAGACCCTAATAGTCCCTTTATGACCACTGCACTTCATACGTGTAAAATATCTGCACATAGGACTTTAAAAACCGCAATGTTGTTAATTACCGCTACCTTTTAACAACAATTACCATGTGTAGAGTGTTACAAATGCATACATATATTACGTCAATATCAGTCAAATCTTTTTGGCATTTTTTCAGCTCATTTTGTCATAGAGGACAGATGGACATCAGCAAACATAAGGGATTACTTGAAAATAGTAGCATACATATTGTATGTTTTAAAAGAGGCCAATTTGGGTGTTCTGATTTTAGTGCTTAACAAACCGATAGAGGCTAAATTCAACTGTCATTTAAAAGTCCATTTTACTTTGTCCGATCGTACGTTGTGACTATCTGTGGCTGTTGCAGTGCTGTCACAGAACAACTAGTTAACTGTAGTTGCCCCTTTAAACCATGACTTGTATAATTAATAGTAATAATAATAATAAGTTATGTTAGTAAAAGTAACAAGAACAATAACATTATGATTTATTTATGTTTGATAAAATTTGAGCGAACGACCATTATTAAGAATGAGGAATTATTCACGACACACTGTCGTCTGAGTGCTTTACAAACTTCTAGTTACGGAACTCTGCACCTGAAGACTTTTTTCTAAAGTTATGTTGGCTTCCTGTATTTAACAATTGGGCAACAGGGTTATCCCCATATGAACCTCTTTTTTGGATAACAAGGTGCAGTGAAAAGTCGTCATAATGACCCCATCTGTTCCCTTTAAAGAGATATGTCGGATATCTGAATATGTCATATAAATGAGTCAAATAACAAAGAAAATAAACCTTTCCCAATGACAATTTGTGTCATTATAGTGAATAGGTCGGATATCCGAGTGTCATTATAATGGGGTTTACTGTATTTACCTGACTGACGAAGCAATACAATTAATCCTTGTTCTAAAATATAGTTTACTCTGACTGTAAATCAAGACCCATAATTATTTGTTTATGCATCCTAGTTATACGATTGACTGAGCGTGTGTCACTTGGGGCCACGATAATATGCTATTATTTTCTTTGACCATTCGGCGTTGCGAATATTAGGTCCTAATTTTATTTCAACCATTCCAATCAAATAAATTCGAGGTGTGTAAACATTCGAAAGCCAGGTTTATTTTCACTGATTGTGTCCACAATATACAAAATAGATATGCCTTTGATTCCACGAAAAATCTCCACAATACCAAATAGACTTATTCAATAGAAATAGATGTCATTGATATGCTCAGGTGGTATTCGGTACTGGCCCCATATAAAAAAGCAGCCCACGATATGGTAGATGATTTTTCCTGTGCAAGTTTTACTATGTCTATCCATTTACACCGATATATGTGACAATGTTAAGTTTATGCAGAATAACCATTGAATTCGCAGGGACTTCATCCAACTCTGAACATAATGTCAAATCCCACAAAGGTAACACATTGTATATATGTCAAACGTCATGCTAACCACGGACTTTATAATTTCAAAACAACTTAAGATGAGCGAATAGCATGATCCAAAAGAGAAAACTTGTTTAAAAATCGTCATGTTCGCAATTTCAAATTTACGGCAGAAAGAACAATACCACATTGCGTTACTTTCATGGGTCAATTTTTGTAAAGGGCTATATTTATAAATTTCTAAATAAATTTGATACTCAATGATAATAAGGTTTGCATCCAAACAACACCTGTGTTGGTGTATTCATTGTTTTTCTACCATACTCTATCTACTTACCACTCTTGACTTGTATTATGTTCTTGTTCTTCACGATAAACTGCATGCAACTGTATTTAACATTTCTGTAAAAACAAACAACAACTTATAAAAAGTTAAATATGCTTTTTAAGTTTACGTTCGTTACAAGACATGCTGACCTTTCACATTTATTTTTCTTTTTATCTTTTGACGGATAAGCATTCACATTTTGGGGAATTATAGGAACCTGTTTGTCACTTTAAAGCTGTCCACATATCATCCATAAAGATATTTTTGATGCCACTGTAATGAAAATAACAACTTTATTTAATGAAGGTAATATTTGTGTCCATTCCGGGTTTGGAGTTTGCGATATTTGAAATTGAACATTATCGGCCAATCCTCAGAAACATGTGCCTTGTGAATTTGTATTAACAGGGATACTGTGGCTTATTTTGTGTAATTTCTATCTCTAGTATCATTGCTTTTTCTACAAATTGACTCTGCGTCTCTCATGTCAATACATTTGTGCTGCATCTTTAAAGTCATTGGCAGTTCTTCACATTGATATTGCTGAAGAGAAAAATAATATAAAGGCGGCCCTGGGAATAACGGATATTACATCCTCGCATGGCACCATCCTAACTTTGTACTGAGCACAACGTTTGTTGTGTACCGGCACGTCCAGAACTTAAAAAATGGAATTGTCATCTCACATTTTGCATTGCCATTGCCCTTTTTTCGAATGAATAAGGTATGTTCCGAGTGCCTGAGTTGGGGTGAGGACAGCATATGATATAAGGTAGCTTGAAACTGTGTATGTCACGTGATTTCGTGTTTTTTCCGCAACAAAAATCGTTAATTAAATATTGAAAGAGAGCAGCAACAAACAGGTGATTACACCACATGAACTCCGATGTTAACAAATTAGTGGTTAGTAAAAAAGCAGTTTAATTTGTGAACGGGATAAAGCCGTTCCTTTGGTCGCTTTTGTACGTAACATGACAAAAACAGAGCGTTGAAATCAAACATTAAATACATGTATGTGCTTGTTTCGTGCGTGTTTCAATTATTTGGCCTGACTTTGAATCAAGGACATTTAGCCTTTAAGAGTGCATTTTATTTTTATTTATTTATTTATTTTATTTTTTTATTATTTTTTTTTTTTGTAGATTACACATTACGAACTTTCCTTGACCAAATTTCACTTGCCTATTGATATTTTATATTCCTGCGTACGTTGTCACTTTTTCCGTGTTGCTGCTCTTTTTTCTATCAAACCTGTTGGTACGGGGTATTGAATATGGGACATCGAGGGACTGGATTGTGTCAGGTTTGGGCTTCACAACTGCGCAGAGGAAGCAGAACCTTTTTATCTGTTGATATAATTGAAACAGTAAGGTCACGAAGGCAGACGTCACAAAGCATGTGCTGTTGGTCCTTTAATGTGCACGTGACCACGACAATATTCCAAACGCTTTAACGGATACAAATGCTACTTATAACAGTCATAATCCGCCGTGCACTCTAATCGTATGCTGTCGCTAAAATGGACAGAAAAGGAATTGAACAATGAGGGGCTATTCAAAGCGCATCATGATGTAAAAATAATCATAAACTTCTACTAAAAATATTGCCATATATAAATTCATATGATAACGGGATTAGTGTGTCCCATGTTTTTGACATTGGATTTAAACCAATCAAGTAGCATTGATGACTCTCACTCCATGAACAAATTCCAGCTGGATGATAGAAACTGCACCAGGAATTGGATGTATTCATATTGAACAATATTAACTGCAGAACTGCTATGGTCCCCTCAGTTACTAGGCAACATAACTATGCCTCCACCATGATAAGGGCAGCTTAACCATGTAGAAATAACACTTTGTCTACCATAAAAATAGATTACTAACTATTTCTAGAATCCTTTATGTTCCAAAATTTAGTGACTGACTTTTCTTCAGCTTTTTGCTTTCTCGATCTCCTTAACACTTGAATCTGCCCTCCTTTCTGTCAAGTTTCTTGCTGCATCCTAGATGGCAGTACAGGATCCTAGTTTATATGAGTTTCTATTATTTCAAGTGTAAAAAGAGTATAGATATTTTGGTATTTGCTATTTCCCGACAGAATATGTTGGCCCTGATCGCCATGTCTATCCTTCTAATTGCTGCATCCATGTTATGTGCAAGAATTCGAATCAACGCTACCTAATGATTACATTCTGTCTCTGCCAATATCCAGGAAACTATTGCTGAAATACATAATTTCCAATATTCAAAATGCAAATACTCAAAGTTTTACTGATAATTCCTCACCGTCATATGCTTTTGACAAAAATTTATCAGATGTAGGTGACCCGAAATTTGCTGCCTGGAACAGATACTATGCGTAGCCATGTATCATCCAGTGGTTTGCTTTTCTTGTTAAGTCGGAACACGCTCAACTGTAGTTTCTTTGTATCGCCTTGCTCGAGTGATATGGGCCATTTTTGAACTGATTCACTGATGTAAATAGTATGTTACAACAGCTCATTAGATGTTCTGTCGTTGATTATAGCAATTTATGTGTCAAGCAGATGACCCACGTGACAATAATTGGAGATAATATTTCAGGATTTTCACATATTTTTTTCATTCTTTGCACTGAAAAAGCTTTTTCATATTT
This sequence comes from Hermodice carunculata, assembly GCA_964020975.1. Taxonomy (NCBI): domain Eukaryota; kingdom Metazoa; phylum Annelida; class Polychaeta; order Eunicida; family Amphinomidae; genus Hermodice; species Hermodice carunculata. The sequence continues at coordinate 6,769,439 of OZ026619.1, forward strand.
TTGTGATTATATGATAAGTATGTGCCGACAAAAAACTGCGTAATGGCGTGAATATGTTATGTTTGTACCACGGCAAAACAAATATATGGATAGACTATCGATCTGTAAGCTTAACTACACGACAATGGGTTTCGAGCATAGATCTCAGCAGGAAAGGTGACCCTTGGGGTTCTATTTGAGTTTCGTAAGAAACGAACCATCCCGAAAGCTGGTTTGGTTGTTTTCATTTACCCTATACAAAATCATATGAAGCGACAAATAATTAGTAAACGGTCAAAACAACTACTCCCAACCACGGAAATGTGTGATTGTATGAAATACAGACTTGTGCAATTTTGTTTCAGATTTATCAGTGCGATACCATTGCAGTTTCATACGCGCGATAAAATGCGATCAATCAGAAAGCAAGTTTCAGCAGTGTTTAGCAGTGACAGAAACTAAGTTCAATGGTGAGTTTGGTTTTTGCTTATTTGATATTATTTTAATTTACTATGCTGTTCGCCACCCAGAAGTAGTCCTGCTGGTTAGTAGTGCTCCTCTTCTTAACTTTGAAACTTACAGCTTTATTGACTGCACTAGATCAAACACAGAAATAGCAGTCTGTTGTCAAGTGTCACACCAATATGTCCAACGCACCAACAAATAAAAAATTGAAGATTATACACTCAAAATGGAAAAGAAGTAGAAGAGAGAAGGGAACACGAGGAGGAGGAGACAAATGGAGAGTAAGAAGTAGAAGAAACGAGTGCAAGACTAGTCACCAGCTGTCCTGACGTCTAACATAGAGTACTGAGACAGCAGTATGAAGAGCCTTACTTCAGCTCTCCCGTGCCTTGAGAATAAGGTCACGATTAGTTAAATGTATTAGGAATTATCCAGTGAACTTGAATCCTCTGCTGTTACTTGGCAACAGAAAGGAACCTGACAAGAAGGAGGCCTGACTCTTGCATTGACTAGAGCCAAATGAGCCCCTCTAGCAAAAGTACGAACTCGAGAAAGCAAGATGCATTAGAAAAGCCATTCGTTAAGTTGCAAAACATACAGGACATGAAATATATTTAGAATATTTCAATTTTTGGTAGACAATGTGCCATATCCGGGTGGTTAAGGAATATAATTGGTAAAACGCTCTCGTCACGACGGAGCCATAATTGCATGGCCTGGCAACTGAGAGGACCAGAGCAGGTCTGCAGTAGATGTAGTTAAATTTGAATACGTCATGTTCGTACCTTTTTCCAGGAAAAGCATAATGTGCGATATAAAATTCCTATCTCAAATTACTTTTGAGTAAACCTTCAAAAACTCTTCATACATATACAGTCTCGTCCTTGCTGTTGCATAGAACTGCTGTAGTGTGCAATACAGTGTAAAAGCCAGAGACCTAACAGTTCTTCAGTTTAGAAAGCTTTAATTTCCATATATGTGCTTTTGCATGGGATTTTATTAGAGCCCATTTTCGTTCATATGCGATTTTATGTTTCAAGATATGACAAGGCATTACAAGTTTTAAGAGAAAAGGTACGGAGAAAGTCGAATGATCTTGATCTATTTGAAGACATTTAGGAGAAAACCTTCCCGTACATTTCTCGTTTAGCTGACATGTTCGTCAGCTGAAGTCATAGGACGAGTAGTGATACGCCGTCCGTCTGCCAGTCACATATTTACTTCTCTAAAACCATCGATCAGATTCTTTTCAAACTTGAAAGGGATGTACAGTCAGTGGCTCAATACCAAATGTGTTTCAAATGGTCACACCCTATTAATTTTTGAGCCATTTGTGATTTTTTCTTTTTTATTATTAGTCAAATCTTTCCAAAAAAAAAAAATATCTCCAAAAACCACTTGCCCCATTGCCTCAAAATTACTTCTGGGGCTCGAAACGTTAATTTGTTTTACATGTGGCGATGCCTTTTTTAATTTTTAGAAATTTAAACGTATTTCTGCTTTTATTGACTTCTTCAACAAAACCGTCACTCAGTTTGTGCTGAACCTAGGGGAAATATACCTTGGGTAAGGGTTAAAAAGTTGCTCATCAGGTGGTGATGTTGTGGATCCCTAATTGTAAAGATTTGATTTAATTCGGGTATTATTTTGCTAAGGGATACATTCATTTTAAATACAATCTAAATCAAGAATGATTGCAATATAATTCACAGCAGGTAGCGCTGTGATATAAAATAATCTTAACACATTTTGCGTGTTTTCGCTATTTTTGACTTCATCTTCAAAATCATCACTCACATTGTGCTGTAACTTGGGCAAAATGAACCTGATGAAAGGGTCACATGCAATTATTCACTAAACGATGATGCTCAGGATCCCCGATTTTTATCGATTTCTTTTTTTTCAGTTTGGGTATTTTCGGTTAAAGCATGCATTCTTGTCGTTTACAATATAAGTCAATGGGGATTGAAATGGTTATTTACATTTTCAAATTCTCCAAAACCGTCGGCCAGATTCTCTTTGAAACGAGTGCAGGTGTAGCGTGACCATGTCTACTACGTTTGTGCAAAAAGGGGTCATGCTTTATTGATTTTTTTGGATCTTTTATGATTTTTTCGTATTGTTTATTTTCTGGCAATATCTTCAAATTATTCTTTGCCGAAGCCGCTTGGCCAATTGCTTCACAATTGCATAGGGTCTTTATTGGGCACCTATTGACCCTTATTTGTACAACAGGTTGCACTACTATTTTTTTTTTTTTTTGTGTGTGTGTGTTTTCGCTTTTTGTGACTTCTCTAAAACCTTCACTCAGATTGTGCTGAAACTTGGTTAAACGGTACCTTGGGAAAGGGTCAACCAAAGTGATGATGCTCTGAATCCATGGCTTTTAAAGAATTTAAATTCGGACACTTGTAAGTTAACGTATACATGTAGATTCGTATTTATTATTGTGTACGTCAAGGGAGATTGCAATCATGATACTTCACATTTTTCTACCACATTAAAACCGCGCAATGTGCGTTGAGTGACTCTACCAAGTTTGTTCAAATGGTTACACTACTGGTACTTACATATGTTTTGATTGTTTGTTTGTTTGGCGCAAAATTAAAAAGAAAACAAAAACTGAAATCGATTGGCTTTGAACTTGTATGGGAAGACTTCAGAGTACTTTTGGACCAGGATGGGACTTACTATAGTTTCACTGTCAAGATCAGCTGAGGTTGGGCTGTTGACACAGCCCTGTTGTTTATGACATTCTTCGGCCAATCTGCTTCTAACCCAGAGAGTCCTTTTATGGATGGAAACCTCAATTTAAGACATATAATTTGACGGAGCACAGACAAGCGAGAATAAATATCTATCTTGTTATAATTGAATAGGTATTTTGCCACTCTCAGGAACTCCATTTACAAAATCTCACTCCAAATTGATGGAAATCATGAACGTCAATCCATTAACAATTAATAGAAATAGAGTACGCATATTACATTTAGGATAGCAGCCGAATAAAAGCGCTTTCAAACGTCCCATAATCCTATCTATCTGCTTACTAGCTGTCAGTGTCTTCCAAAGTCCTGTCGTACCTGGCGGTGCCCATTGAAAAGCAAGTTGTATTCAAGTGAAATCACAAGGCTTGTGTGCAGATGACATACTTTTGAAATCATGGGAAAAAAACCTTTGACATGCAAATTTGTCTAAATACACTGTCATATATAGGTGTGATTTTAATAACAACTTAAAGATGCGCAAAATCGCAACACAAAGTCCGACAGACACTGTGACGTAAAGTTATGTATATGTATGTGCACACATTCACGTAATCAACACAGCATAATTTTCTGTCGCCCTCTCAAATCCTTTACACTGAGATATGATCCATCATGACAATGCCATTCATGGCCCGTAGAGTATGATCAGCAAAGACTGAATGTGAAGACCCATGATGTTTACACGGACATTTAAAATGTGCTTAGGCAGTTGAACACTGCTAACTCATATTAAGTTTTCCACAATTTGACGGACGGTTTGGTACACCTATTTGTAAGATTAACCCATTAGTGCTTCCACCAATCCCATTAGTATAATGTTGTTATTGTTCATCAAACTTTAATATATATATATATATATATATATATATATATATATATATATATATATATATATATATATATATATATATATACATATATCAAATTAGAAAATGCTAGATTGTCCTTCATGAACAACCATGATAACCAGCCAACAGAGTAAATCCTCAACCAGTTTTTGTTTTTAAATGAATCCAGATATCTTCAAGAGGCAGACAGATATTCCAAAAGCACAAGATACACGACCAAAATGATGGGTCTCTGGTATGTAACCTCCTGGAGATCGGGTTGACAGCTTTCTTAGGCACACTTGAACGCAATACGGGGTGCACTGAGGAAGGTTTTAACTAATTACCAATATTTTCTTTGTCAATAAAGATGAGGACGGCATCGGACCATTTCTGATTATTTCAGTGGGGAAAGATGCGTACTAATAAATCAGCGTTTATTTCCTGGAGTTACGTGCTTAGAATGGCACCCGGGTTACATCAGCGCAAAGTTTTAGGACAGTCAGGCCAACAATTTCAGATCTTGGTCACATATATACAGACTGAACAGACTGTTTGTGTAAGTCCGGAGTTCAGTTATAAAATGTTCATTTACAAGGCACCGTACCGAATTGTTATTACGACCATTCTTAAAACAGGTAAGGCTTCACGGAGTTGAATACCGAAAAGAAGATACTCACCCGTTATCGCGATGCTCAACACGGAATTTGTCTGCCCCTTCATCTTGCAGACAGTAACGTTTATGCATGTAAACTTTCTTGAAACAGTTAATCTTGACGCCACCTTGAAAGCAGAATCCATGGAAACGCCTCTTGACCAACATCTCATCTCCTCTTACGGTTATCTCCATTTGACTATCCCACGTGTCGGAATCTAGTTCATACTTAGTCTCTGTGTACCAGACTCGTGTGGTGCCGTCAGGGAGCGGTTGTTGTAAATAGTGCGGAAACAGGCATTTGCCCGTCACCTCTGTAAAAGCACAAATTAATGCTGCTGATAT
>OZ026619.1:6774677-6947177 GCA_964020975.1 Hermodice carunculata
CAAGGACAGGGTTCCTGACTGAAATCATTTAAGTAAATTATGAAATTGGGTTCCGATGTTCTTTTTTCTTTATGTCCCAGAACTACTCGACCCTTATCCCTCATGGCAAAACGGCTTATACGGGTGTAACTGTCAGCGGGATCAGTTTTTAAATCGGGCGTCTAAGTTTGACGGCATGGGATTTTTTCACCACTAACATGAATTAAAACGATGTTAATGATGATTTAATAAACAAATGATGATGATGATGATGATGATGATGATGATGATGATGATGATGATGATGATGATGATGATGATGATGATGATGATGATGATGATGATGATGATGATGATGATGATGATGTGACAGTGCTATAACAAGAAAAGCCAACGATGCCTGGTTCTTACCACACCAAAATACCAGTAGTACAAGATATGGTGCGCACACAGCAGTCATGATTCCATGTCAAACCCGGGGATCAGACCATCACAGATGGAGCTACCAATTTCTCCGGATTAATCCACAATCCGCTGTGTCATATTACTGCACCCTGCAAACAATGAGCAGCAAAATTCAGATTACTTTTCGGTATCTTCCCGTATATATCTCATCAACTTTCATCTCCCAACGCTGTGTTTCATACGACAGCTGTGAATTATTCATAAGCTCAGATTCGGTTTTGCAATGCGTCCGCCCTTGACCGAAGCCTCAATTGTTAGTTTCATTGTAGTTTGATTGCAGGTACTGCGGGTCATGTTCTGTGTGGCAATTGCTTAGTTTGAGCTACTACTGGGTAGATTGAAGGGTTCATTTCGTTTATCTTTACTTATGTGGACGTCCGTTGTGTACAAGAAGAAGAGGGCATATTTCTGGCCTCGTAGTAATGTGCATTCCACAAGGATAGATCAAATACAACGTGCCTATTGTAGACACTGATGCACCGCCAGGATTCGTGTTGTAAAATGAATCTATAACTTTTCTTTGGGTGTATTTTTGTCACCAGGTGCCTTGTTGCGAAAGCACACTAACGGGATCAACTGACCTATATATGGGGGGGGGGGGGGATTTTGTTGTTGTTGTTGTGTGTGTGTGTGTATGTGTGTGTGTGTGTGTGTGTGTGTGTGTGTGTGTGTGTGTGTGTGCGTTTGTTTTTTGTTTTTTGGGGGGGTGATGTTCGTGAAACGCAGACATACGGAGCTTTGGAACGGATATAAGGAACAAGAAAATGGAAATGTGACTCATGACACAGTCAGTCGTGGCCAGGTAACAATAACTCAAAGCCAATAGTTACCATCTTGTTGCCAAAGTTTATTAACTGGCGAATAAAATTTCATTTCAAGTTTTCATTTTTTTTCGGCCACTTGATGTCCCAGGTAGCACACCATACATGTACGCTGATTCTAGAATGTAAATCTGTTCACGAGGAATGTAAAATTTAAGTGACAATATGAGAAAATATTAGCACTCCCGTTCATAGTTTCTTGCAAGCAAAGAGTCAATGCAGATATATTTTACACTTATCGTAAAGCATATCTAGCATTATCCTTTATCTTTTGCTTGCACTTTCTGTTATATAGAAATCCAAGCTGGGATCAATATACAAACTCGGTCTCTGGTTTCTTTCAAGTAAAATTCCCTCCCATATTCTTTGTACAGTTGAACTTGACAATTGCACCAAGTAGTAACGTGATTACCGACCACTTGCACATACCTCCAATGAAGAGGAGTTTATTCCATGACTTAAGCACAATCAGACAGTTAACTAATTCTGCAGTTTGCAAGCGGCAAAATTGTAGGTGAAGCGATATATATCTTAGTTGAGCAAAGTTTACTTTGCACACAAATATCCAGGCGTACTGTGATACTATCTGATGTGCAATATTTGCTGCTATAAATGAAAAATATCATTCTATCTAAGGTCACACTACGCTTTCTTAAGGATTAATTCCCGCCCCGGTCAAACAAATCAAAAGATGAAGTGTTTGTCAAATATCATCAAGTTGCATGTCTTATCCTCCAGTGACCTATGTGTTATGTATTAGTATTAATATATTGCAAAAACAAACAAAAAAAGCATATCTCTTTTACTGTAATAAAATTTTCGCACACACTCTAACACAGACACATACACATAATATATATTTATATATAAATATATATATATACATATATATACACATATATATATATGTATATATATATATATATATATATATATATATATATATATATATATATATATCAGACAACACTCAGGGTCAATTCACTTGCTGCACAGTAAAAGTGTAATTTCATCTCAATGGTCATGGCGTATTTCTGCGAAAGCACACATAACGTATATATTCTCTCCAACTCAAAACACATTTCTTAAATGCTAACGCATTGCACTACATGTCAATAGATTGGTACTCTATTCCAGTTCAATTCTTCCACATCTCACCGTGATTGATTGTGTGATCGCCATTCAATATGCTCAAGTGCCATGTGATAATTCATCTGAATTTTCAGTGCAGGTGAATACATGTGATGCAGCTATGATCCAGTGAAGAGATGAAGGCAAGACATAACCTACCTTGGTGAGGACAGCCTTACGATAGATTCCATGCTGACACGACCCTCCTGGCTGTGTTGCTGCGAGCAGTTATACTGCCAGCGATAATGAACACACCTTTCATAAAGATTTACGCTTGCCTAAATATCTAAAGCGACTGGAATACTATTGAGCAAAAGCTCCAAGTGGCAGGTTGTCGGCTGCAATGCCTGGATATTACCATGTGGCAGCAGGATGCACAGAAACGCGAAGATCAACAGCTCCATCAGAGGACCAGCCGTGCTTGTAGGCGGCACGCCTTCCAGCTACATAGTGCTCAACACACCGGGTGCAGTCAGCCACGGGAACATGTCCGCCCCACAGATAATGTTTCTTTTACAAAGTCTCTGTAGGTGTCAGTGGAATGATCCAAACAGTAATTTATTTCCTAATAAATGTGTTCAGTTGTACTGCATGCATAAATTCACGTTTATGTCTTTTCATTCTTTTTGTGCTTGTAAATACTGCAGTGTAGATTGAATATTGCCATTGTCATTATCATCATCATCATCATTATCATCATCATCATCATCATCATCATCACCATCAGTCACAATGGAAAAGGTAGCATGTACTAGGAGTCTACAGTTGCAAAATAACAACAACGAAAAGAGTAACTTGTAAAAATTAAAACTCAAATCTACAATTTAATATAGTATCTTAGGCATCAAATCATACACCACTATCAAATACTGATAAACACACAAATGTTACTCTAAAGATGTAAAGAATTGGCCCTCCATAGACAAATAATACATTTGTATAAGTTGCCTTTAAACTGTCAACAATGAATGTAATTTTATTATGGGTTTGTCAGATTTAGTTGATAGAAAAGAGGAATTGTTTGCATCCCAAATATAACTTTAACTTTGTGCAGCACAAACTCGATGCAAAAAAGCACGAAGGTGGATGTTCTTACGCTTAACTTTGTGTGCAACATCAACGAGATACTGTGAAAAATAAAAATGTGCATTTCACAAAACTCACCTTGTTTAGCGGCACATGGGTGAGTTATCGTGGCCTTGTACCCTAAGCATGCGCACAGATTTTTCTACAGCTGTACACAAATCTGCTAAATGTACTTAATCTGATGCTTCTTATACAAGGTGCTTATAATGTTAAACGATGAACGTTTATCACATAAGCGACAACGGAAATATCTAATGAATAATTACCACATTATCGATTGCTTTGAGAGGAAATTTCACTAATTTCACTGCTTGGCTTATATTTTTCAAACTGTACATTGGCAATTAAATGTAACCTCAATTTCGCACGCATGAAGACAAATGCATATCGACTGAAAATGAACCCAAGCCGCAGATACACAGAGCACACATTAATTGGGCTAAGTGTATATGCATATTTACAACGTGCCATGTTTACACTGGAAATTAATATTCGGTAAAGTTGGTAAGCATCTGATGATACTGCATACACGTTATATATGCATAATAGGACTATACATGCGCAACATGATTATAACATACGTGTATGTATAGGGTACAAAAGCTTTCTCAAGGGATTGCAACATACATTTATATAAATCGTTTAGCCACATCGGTACTTTTAAGGAAATTTCATTATAGCATCCAAACAATTGACGACTTGTGTCTTTGTCCATCAATCGTTGTCGTTATCTCATCCGTTACGATTGATAGTTTTGCAGCAGAAAGCCGATTTCACGCCAAACGACATAGGCGACAGATGTTCCATTACAACTGCTAAACACCCGTTTATGTATATGATGGAATATTGTCCTGGTTTGCAAAATATTTGGAAGGTAATGAGCTGGTACAGCTAATGCCATGTACCTGTGAAGTTATTTAAGTGAATTGTACATTGATTGATACGATACAGGCATGATAAATTGCACCTGGGCATGTAAGAAGTAGCAATGTGGAAGAACTTTTTCTCCTTTCACAAAGCATCTTGTGTTAAAAGTTTCCAGTGTACAAGCATGATGCTGTAGAGCTCCCAAAAATTATAACTGCATTGTGGTCTCAAGAGTCCAACAGTACAGTGTACTGGAATGTGCAGAAATGACATGCGTGCTAGTCTGGTCTCGTATAAGGTCCACTTTCGTATATATTACATATATGAACATTGTGATGCTTACCGCTGTCAGCCATAATCCACATTGTCCTTTCATGAGTTGCTCAGTCTACCTGGTCGTATAGTCTTGATACAAATTTGACTTACAATTCTTCATCAAAGGTAAACATGGTACGAAGAGACCATCTCGACCGCTGTCAAATTGCTACATACAGTCACAGTTACAAGAAATATGCTACTGTGGATGGTGTGTAAGTCTATCCGCGATTACAGGTCCGTGTGGCATACAGCAGCCACTGGTCCAATCTGCCTGCTGACTGGGCCAGGGGACCACTCTCATACAATATTAAAATTTACCATCATCTAGATAAGTCTATCTGTTGTTGGCATTCACAAAGTGTCTAGGGGATCACGTGGCATCCGTGGGAATCAAACGCACACGATGAGGTTTATATCCTGCTCTCTCTGCCGACACCATCTCCACTCCATGGGCAAACACATACATGGACGCTCATTTGGTTGTATGCCATATACATTTATGGAGAGCACTCGGATGCCACATACTGTCATCTGGGAAGCAACTTTTAACAATTAAAGGACAAAACTGTGTCATGTATGAGAACATGTTTGCTTGGAGGCCATGTGATTAAAGACATTTTGTGCTCATAAGCTACTGCTAGTGAAAGCGGCCATAACTGTGCTTCGATTTTAATAATTGCAACAGTTAGGATGAAACTATGTCAATTAGACGGCTGTTTTGCTCTTCAAATATTTCTACTGATCATCATGAAAAAATTGTAAAAATGTGGAAGTTATTGGTCACAAGAGGTATAGCATGTGAAGTTTGCGGAGAATATGGGTTCAAAACAAATCACAAGGCTTTACCTGTAACGTTGCACTAGCGAAAAAAGCACGCGAAGCGTCATAGCCATGTGCCTTTTGTGCGCGTGATCTACGAATTATGCTTAAAGGGATTCCCGAGTAAGACTTCCTGTGATAAAAACATGCGTTTTATACACTTAGCATCTTTTTTCAAACAGTACAAAATTTATACTGTCTGTGCTTTGTATATGGAGGTGTTTTTATTTGTTAGTTTTTCCCATACAATATATTGCAATAAAATTTTACTTATTGAATGATGAGCTTCATGTTGTTTTGGAAGGGGTCAACAGTTTTAATTACGTGCAAAAATGGAAAGTAAGGCAATAACGCCTGATTGCCAAATAACATTTATTTTTTACCAAAAATGTCGGTGTTTAAAAATTTCATCGAAGAAGTTCTGTTCCGGCAATCGTTTACTGATATTTATTCCACCAAACGACATACAAAAGCAAAAGTGCTTCCCATATTTATCTGTACCAACATCCTAACTTGACACTGGTCAGCTTATGGTCCACAAAATCTCAAACTTTTACCTACAATAACTGTCGTTACACCTGAACGTACCTTATACTGGGCCACTGGACTCAATCTTACGGCGACTGTTTCATGTCCATTAAAATGTAATTCCGTTGAGCCGCCCGCCTTGAAGTGAATAATATCACAACGATTGATATCAAATCATTCAAAGCATATCCTGTTTTCAGAGATCACTGTTAGTATTACATATATCCCCAAACGTTTAACAGATTTAAGCCAGAGACAGGAACTATTCAAATAGTTCTACCAGTCTGGTCAGTGAGTGTACTCTCTGAATTCTGAAAGGTATTATGGAATTGCTCTGTGATGGCGCAGTAAATATTTGTTATAATGTGCAAATATCACTATTCCCGTTCATGTTAGCGCGCTATCGCTAATGTTGATGTTTCGTAATTCAGCTGGGAGATTGGGCTGTATATGCTGGCGTAACCCCCCCCCCCCCGTGGCTCTAGTATGATTCATTTTATCGGTATTTGACGACGCGCTTTTAAAATTCTAAATATTGTATCATGTGAACCACCCAGGACTCAGTGAAAATATTGTATGCAAGCTTCAACCTTGTTTAAAAGGATTTTATCCCCTTCAGTTTTGGTCAACAAATTCAAGGGACAGAACTTGGCCGTCATAGTGAATATCTGTACAATGGCTCATTCACTTTCCAGACGTGCTGGACAGTTTATAAGAGACAATGTTGAGCAAACCACAAGTGCAAAACAAGCTGGTATTAAACAGTCTTTGTTTTCTAGACGGTCCGTATACAGGGGCAAACAGGCTGGGGTGCAATAATCCCAATGTAAAACTAACGTTCAAGGACCTTATGTACCGATTACCATAGGCTTCAGAAAGGTAAATGACTATGATTACAAGTTGAAAGCACCTGACAGGGATTTTTCTGAATACTTTCAGACCGAATCAAATTTTCAGGATGGAAATGTGTTATTGAAACAAACTACAAAGAACTTTAACAACCTCAAACTGGTTACAAAAAAGATAGGTTCTGATGCATCCTCTCCTTTTTTGTCAGAAGGACTACACAATAATTATGTGAGTTTTTCCTCAATGAATGCTCATTCTGCTTGCAGTAAAATATCTTCTTATTATCATAAACAATACCATTGATATGTGTGCCATAACGCAGTCGTGGCTCCAAGGTGACGATCCAGCAATACCACGCCAGTCAACCCCTGAAGGCTATCAGTTCCGACATGTTCCACGTTCACATGGTATTGGCGGTAGCATTGCTCTAGTTTGTCGAAATGATGCCAATATTGCAATGCAAGAACATCTAAGTGTGAGATAATTTGAGTACATGCAGGCGTAGGTCGATTTTGAAAACACTTCTTTACAACTGATTCTAGTATACAGAATACAGCAGGTAGCGAGTGGAAATTTTTTTAGGAATTCGGCAATCTGTTGTCCTTGAAATTGATAAATCCGGCAAACTGCTACGGTAATTTTAATTTCCATAAGGATACCAGCGCACCAGATACAAGGAAGTTTACCACTATATTAGAAACTTTTGCTCGTATTCAGCATATAAAGAGCCCAACGCACAAAGAAGGGCACACGTTTGACCTAATTATTACAAGACAAGGAGCACATCTACCCACCAATGAACCCATTTTGTACACATTTTTTTTCTGACGATGCATCTTAAACTGTGCAAGTTAGATGTCCAGAAACATTTGCCAGTAACACAAGAGTATACATTTCGTAAAACTAAAGCAATTTACAAACCAGCTTTGAACATGACATTTTGTCATCTGGCCTGTAGCAAAATGAGCTGAGGTCTCCAGATGATGCTGTCTCCTGTTTAAAATACTACCATGAAGGCACATCTGGAGAAACATGCTCTACTGCAAAGAAAAGCTATACCGGTCAGATTTCAACTTGGTGAAGTGACGAGATGAAGGAGACCAAGAAAATTAGGAGAAAATTGGAGCGTTGCTGGAAACGCACAAAATTACTTCACCACAGACAAAAGTTTGTATCAGAAAAACTCAAAATTATGATAGCTTCAGCAAGGACTAAATATTACAGTGACGTCATTGATGATGCAGCCGGTGACCACCAGCAAACTTTTTTAGAGTCTTAAAGTCATCGATGCAGAATAATGACAACCAGCCACTAACAAGAACTCACAGATGAATTATTTAAATTCTTTGGTGAGCAGATAAGGAAAATTAGGATTGAACTTGACAATGCCCTGCCTAATGACCCAGGTATTTTCAATGAACTTGTTAGTGGTAATACTGAATGTTTCAATGATTTCTCATAGGTTTCAGAGGATGATGAATCCTTATTGACCGCGCTGTTACATAAAATACAGCAATATGTCAAATATACAACATGTAAAAATGTAGGGTATGAAAGAAAAAAAAGATAATCACATTAAAATATACACACAATCAAAAGAAAAATGTAACAAAAAAAAAAAAAAAAAACAGTACAGACACGTACAGCACAGCACAGTACAGTACAATAAATACAAAAGATTTAGATAAATCACTAATCACCTGAAATGAAAATAGAATGCAATCATCAAATTGGCATGGTGTTACATGACTACAGTGGTTTCTTTCTCTCTTAGGGCAATGGCTTTGTCCATGGAATTTTCAAATAGGTATTCGAGTTCTGTGTCATGCAGTACCATCATAAATTGAAACATACTCTGATCATCATAAGCATCCGAATTACAAAATATTTCGCGTATACTCTTAAGCATATTTTCTCTTGGATTTTGAAATTTGATGCTTGTTATAACAAAATGAAATTCATCATCAAGTTCTTGACAAGTGTCACAAACTCTCTGGCTAACATGAACTTTGGTAGGATGCTTATGTGTTCCTGTTACGATATATAAATTATGTGCACTAATTCGTAATTTAGTTATATTACTCCTTGTTTGGAGTTTTTTTTTCATCAACATCTAAATAATGTTCAAATTTAAGTTCTGTCTTAAAAGATGTATACATTCTCAATTTCGATTTGTTATTTTGATTCAAGATTTCATTTTTCAACTGATTTCGAAATTTGATGTTAGGAAATTGATTAAAGCAGCACCTACCAAGACATAATCTTCTTCACCCCATACCAACTTGGCTCCTGAAATTGTGCAGTGCAGAAAAACTTTTGGTAACTACTAGACTTATATATACCTCTATTACCATTGGGCATATCGCGGACGCGATGACGGTGTCTCTCATGACACTGATACTGAAGAAAGCTTCACTGGATCCAGTGTTTGAGAACTTTCGTCCAGTCTCAAACTTTAACTTTGTATCAAAACTTACCAAAAAAGTTGTAGCATCACCGCTCATAAAACACATGGCCCAGAACAATCTACTGGAAAACATCAATCAGCCTATAGGTCAGGCCATCCTACCAAGATTCCATTACTTAAAGTACAGAATGATATTCTAGAAGCAGTTGATGACCAAAAAAGTCGTGCTTTACACCTACTACCTGTGTATTTCACAATCACCTTTAAAATATTGTTAATGGCCAATAAATCCCTAACTGGGTCCACACTCTCATATACCGCTGATTTAACACCGAATAGACCAGTGACACAATGACGCTCATCTCACGACATAAAACCTTGTTGGAGGTCCCTCTAACTAAAAGTGGCGCTGGTGAACGGGCCTTTTTCTGTTTTTGGTCTGTATCTGTGGAACAAATAACTCTTACATATTATGACCAAATGCACCCTTTAATGCTTCAAAGTTGCTTTGAAAACCCATCTGTTAGCTTTGGATCACACTTAATTTACCATCATCATCATGATGGTTATGGGCTTGATGAATCAACTCTTAATTCACCAGATGTACATACACTGAGACATTGTGCTTGGCATATATTGCACGTGGACTGCGTTCTTTCTGAATTAGTGTATTGTATGTGAACAGTACTATCCCAAGGACGGACCTTTCAACCGCTGTAGCAATTTCTATGTGCGGACCCCTTTGAACTCTTTGTGTGGAAATGGCCCCCTAATAAATCAGTAGTAGTAGTAGTAGTAGTAGTAGTAGTAGTAGTAGTAGTAGTACTTTTATCATTTGTATCTCAAGGTATTATGTAGCACAACTGTGATTCACATGAATCTTATTAATTCAACAACTTACTTCGATATATATAATTAGATACGTATACTTTTCATGCCTAAATATACATACATACATAAATGCATATGCATATATATATATGTATATATATATATATATATATATATATATATATATATATATATATATATATATATATATATATATATATATATATATAAATAAATATGTACAGGTTTCAAATTTCACCGATGCACTTTCTCATATCCAAACTGTTGCAATTTCATTGCTCTGGTTCAAATATTTCCTCTCTACATGGCATTATAGGAACTTGTCACTGCACTCATTGACATGCGTCCACACACGTTGGACAAGAAATGAGGAATTATGTGGAAAGAAATTTTTATATCTTTCTCTTATTTGCAACGAACCACAGAGTTTTGTATGCACGCATTATTACATCATCGATGGCATGCACAGATTATGATAGCAAAAGTAAGGTTAGGAAGTATCAAGGAACATGGTATACAAAGGGAAGCTGCACCAACATGCACCGACGTGGGACAAGTTGTATTTAAGCCAAACCCTTATTTTACTGAAGCCTTTTGTAATAAGAAATAGGGGAATGCTTGCAACACTAGAAAACGGAAACTTGCATATTCTATGCTATGCTTTCCCCAAATCGATAACAGAAATAAGGATTAAGGTGTTGCCACCATTTGTTACGGATTTTAACAACTTTCACTCAGGCACCAAATATTATTTTGAGAAGAGTTTATTGACCATGTAAAGCAGGAATTAATTTTCTTTTACACCTGAACTTGAAATGGAACGAGACCCAATGCAGTTTCCGTTGGCTAAACTGAAAGTGCATTATTATTGATGTCTAGTTCGACGTCCACGTACGCCAGAAAATCTGTACAGTTCGCACAAAAACTGCTCCCTTTCCACTGTTTTGATTGAGATGTGGTATGTGTTTCAGACATTCTAAGCATAAAGGAATACATTAATCTGATCGATATGTAAGAAAACTGTCCTGGGAATAATTACATTTCAAAAGACTCCATAAGGCCACACTAATTCAAAACATATAAAATTGTTCACAATGCGGCAGGAACGTTGATCCCTTGTATCCTTGCATCTGATGCGACATTGACCTTATAAACCCCTCTGCCACAGATAACTGCTTTGTCACGTGACCTTTTTCTTTGAAGCCCTACAATGCGCACTGCCACAATAAGTATGACCTTAAGCTCCTACATCGGTATAAGACCTCTCTATCGTCTTCATATGTTTGACACATATACGTTGAGGGTGAAAGCCTCGTCTTTGCTCTCAGTGTCTTGTGTCTTAGAACCTTCAAAATAGAAATCTCTGGGACCCTAAAACATGTCCCAGGGCGAAACATATGACTTTGTATATGAGTATGCGCTCTGCTTGAAGTAAACCACATTATTCCCTGGTTATCTGATATATGCACCACATTATACCACCATACCCGGTGCTTTGAAAATGGAGTAGCTCGAGCGGCAGGGTAGGATTCGAATAAAAGATTCTACGTAGTCAACATCTAAACTGAAGCATATTCTTTCTGAAGGAATTTTGAAGTACATATACCAGCCAATACATTTTTAAAAAGGAAATAAGACCAACCATCTTTTTCATTTTTATTTGTTTGATTTAATACATATTCAGGCATGTAGTTGGGATTTTGGTTGCAGACCAACCCTAACATTTGTAGCCAGAAACCAGATTAAAAAGATTTAGGTTGGACCATTAATTAAATAAATATGCAAACGTGAAAATTACAGAAAATGTGCGTGGCAAATTTAACGTTTCATACGCCTGATCGAGTTGTCATTCTTCAGTTCAGGCATGAAAAAATATGACAGAGTATGCGATACAACAGGCGTTCCATTAAGTTTCAAAGTAGAAGGGCAAAGGTGCAAAGTAAAAGGGTGCTGCTTATACGAACCATAAGCAGGCAACAGGGTAGCAGAAAATTATGTCCAGTTATGTCGGCCATTTTGGTGGAACTAGGTTGGTTGCCGATCCATAATATTTTACACCGTTTTCGTGCCAAGTATTTTCATAGAATGAAGAATGATTTACAAGAAACCCGGCTTTTTCAACCAGTGTTTAAAAAGTTAACTTTTTACTATCTTGATGCGACGTTTTACCTCGTGGCCATACTGTTTGGAATTACATAACGTATTGCAAAATGGGGTTTTAGGTCGTGCAATTGTAAGTGAAAGAGTTTTGTCCGGAGCAGTATTATAAAACTAAGCATTGAAAGTTACAAAATTTCGGGGCTTTTTTCAAGGCATATATCACAAAACGTCATTGTTTTGGTAAAGGTCGATGAAAAAATCTACATTTGGGGAGGATTACTGTATAATATGAACTGTCTTTACGCAACACAACTGACGTTTGAATCACGTGCATGTTGTAAGTCGCTGGTTAATTGCCACTAAATGTTAAACTTGACGTATGGCGGTATGTTTGTCACGACTAAAAATTAAAATTGCAGCTAAACGTTTACTTTTTAGGTTCATCTGTCAGCTTTAAAATGTATGTTTTACCAGACTTTATGTCTAAATCCAAGGCTATATTCAACAATTTGTAAAAGTCGCTGCCAACCAAACGTATATCCTTAACAAGCTTTCGATTTTTTTACAATTTAACTCTCATTACGCATGTCAACGTAATATACAATATGAATGTATACACACACAACATATATATATATATAGATACATATATATATATATATAATATATATATATGTATATATATATATATATATATATATATATATGTATATATATATATATATATATATATATATATATATATATATATATATATATATGCATATATCATGCTTCGAATGACTTAAGTTTTGAATCGGCATATCTCCATGTATGTATGCATGTGCGTACGTATGTATCCTAGTAACCAATGCTAGTTGGTTACCATAATCATACCGCATACAGTAAGAATACACTGGCATTCCAACTTCATGAAAGGAAATTAAAATCACTTAATTCTGGGAAACAACAAACACGATAGTGTCTCGTTTTAGTTGACTTGTCATGGTCTGTTGTTTGCTGGTCAGCATGCTTGAAAAGTTATATTAGAACAGGAGCAATATCGTTCGCAGAAAATTGTGGCGTAAGAGGTAGAGCTCTGGCCTCTGGAGAGACAGGGATCCTAGTCCCGAGTCCCGAACTTTAAAAAAAAAGAAAGAAAGAAAAGAAAGAAAAAGAAAAACAATTACGGATCAAAATTATAATTTGGAAATAATATTTCGGAGGTCAACAGCACTTGTGTGTGTCTATGAATAATAGAAGATTTATGTGGGCCCCCGTGTCTAAGAAGTATAAGGGAAATTAGGCCTGGATGGGTATAGCTAATTTGTAACTCTCGTGGCGAAATTCCTTCTGGTTCCTGAAGTATTACATGCTGGCAATCGGTTGTGAAACATAGTGGCAAACTTACAAAGATCTTGTGTTTCCTTCTACTCATTCTTCAAGGTTTGAATTTATTTTTCAAATAGTTACCGAATTGCCGTCAGTTTTAGTTTCATTTTCAACCTTCTGTGTCTAGATATTTTATGTCGGATTACCTTTAGTACAATCACGATATGCAACTGACTTAGTCAAACATGGAAAGCTATATCTATTTTTTAAATACAATCTTTTCAAATAAAGCACCTTTAAAATTTAAGCTATAAATAAAATAAATCTATAAAAATGCGGAAGCAGAAATTTGCAAGTACTTGCATCTTATTCCGTTCACGTGCATTTCCATAGCAACAATTTACGTATACCCATACCGGTCTCATACATGTATGTGGCAACAGAGACAATTTGATGATCTTAGTCATTTTATACATTTTCGTGGCACATATGTTCAAAACAGACAATTATTTATTTCAGAAATAAGAGTTATTGTGCCTCACTTTTCCAGTTTGAGTGACAGAGAGCAGTTAAGTGTCATTTCAGTACCCATTGGAAACATTAAAAGTTCATAGCATCATAAAATTTTGTAAATTCGGGCGAAATTACGTCTCAGCTGAGAGCCGTACATAGATCACCCCTCACGTGGTATTTATCGCTTACCTTTTTATGTATGTCAGGTTAAAAGCTTCAATATACATCATTAATCATGTGTACGATAGATTCATTAGCTTTTCACCTCTCCTTAATGCAGCATGTGACCGTCATATTAGGTTCAGTTATATTTCGTAATTCGACTTTTTGTATGGCCTCATATGTAACACTTATCCCCAGTGCTAGTGATGAAAAGAGAGCTTTCAGCAGTGACAAATTAATATAACTTAAAGGCTACCAAATTCAGGACAAGTGTAGAAGCTGCCTGTTTGTTTCTCATATGCTTGGATACTGCAACACACCACATTAAATCTTGATGTAGCGAAAATCACAAGTACTGGAAGATCGAGGTAAAATGGTGTTTGTCAACGGGTGTGAAAAATAAGGAAAAATTATTTTATATAATTTGAAAATAACGATTAAATTAATGACTTTGGAATATTTATCGTGTACGAAATAGGCAGTTACATGCAGGTATTGTGCTTATTAGACTTGGCTATATCATTTGTAAATGTACTGGACCCTGTGGCTTCACCAAGTACTAAAGATACCAACTGATTGGCAAACAAATTTTAATTGTTTTTGTTGCTTAAATCTCATGTTTAGCCGATAGTGAACAGCAAACTTTTTGTAAAGCGTCTATGCTTATGTTGTGCTTGTCATATGTATATATATATATATATATATATATATATATATATATATATATATATATATATATATATATATATATATATATATATATGTCATTTTGTTTATCCACAAATCGCACAGATTGTTTGTAAATTGCATGTAAGGTACATGACTGTATGAAACGTTATCTGTTCCATTGATTATACAACATAAGTAGTGCCAATACATAATAAGTGAAGGTATAAATGGTACAATTAAAAATCACAATCCCCTTTGAAAATCAATGTTGAACCATTAGTGTTCAAATCAGAACTGGACATCAAACCTAAGGAGCATGCTTCCAGAATGTACGAACATATATTATGCTTGGTATAATATCGTTAGTCAGGACATTCCCGAAGTTGACAAAGATTTAATTGAGTACATGATTAAAAGATAAGACTTTTGTATTAGATGTCTACGTCTAGAAATCGAAGAAGTGACATATTAATCAATATATTAAGCCTGTGATTGTGTTAGGCAATCATATTCATCAATTCTTTAACCCCACCTTGGATTGGGAAAAAGATGTAGATAAAGCCGGAGCCTGTTATCTGAATATTACCACAAATAAAAAGTGGTCTGATAATTTAGTATTTTGTGCTGAGGTTAATGCGAGGGAAAAATTACATCAAATTTACAAACAAAAGTTTACCAAAAATTAAATTTGTATCCAATTATTATCTCACTTTTTGTTGCAGAGGCACATTGTTGGAACAGTTTCCATGATGCAGACAAATGTTGGTTTCTGATTTCTAAACATTGGCCTTAAGCATGCGAGTTATTCACAGGTTGTACGTTAATTTACAGTTAATATTAAATTTGGCCGAACAGTACCAGTTATTATGCGTTAAAATCTTTTGTTATAGTGTTATTTGTCAAGACAAAATATTATGACATGTAATTGTGCTTACTTTGAACATGTTACAAAAGCGACCGAAATAAAAATGTAAATTGCTGGACATATACGGTGATTTAAAATAATAGCTGGTCCCGACAGGTCAAAGCAGGATGCTCTGACAGAATATTAAGACCCTACCAAAGGCAAACAAAAACATTCCCACAAGACAAAATTTATAAAACTTGCTTTGTAAGTCCTCGTCAACATATTACGTAACAATAAACATTTCAACGTTTAAAAATTGACACATGAATTCAAAAGGACTAAACAAGTGGGTAAGTGATAAATAGGTGAATAAATGAACGAGCGAGCGAATAAATGAATAACCGTGCTCTTTTAGCCAGGAACTTATAGAAAATAATTCCTTGTAACGATACAATGTTAGCACTGCATATCATTCACAGTTTCAATTTTATAGGTTACGTCTTAAGAGAAATTGGCCAGAATTTGTGAACTTATAATGCCCAATAAAGCAGGAAAGGCATATGCGATTTATGTGAGTCAATAGATTTCATTTGAAAAATAGTCAAGAATCTTTGTATGCAATTGTAGCTCTTTCACGGTTGGTTCCTAATCTTCTTGTAAGCGGCCAATAGAGAATACCGAGATGAATATAGCTGACAAGGACGAGCTCAAATTAGTGACAGAGTAGATTTTTGCAATATATCTATATAATGCATTGGTTCGAAACAGGACCATAAGTTGTACGTAGATAATCCTAAAAATGTAAACACGTATCCCAAAACGTTTCGAGAATTTTCGAGATAGTGGTTAAAAGACCCAAAAGTTCTGTTTGCCGGGTGTTCTCATCAACATTTGGTCATCTGAAAACTTTTTCATTTAACTGCAATTGAAAAGATGACATTTGCGATACATGGGCTGTTTAATTGCATAGGGGCGGCTCACACAAAACATTATTACAAGGATTTTGATTTGAAAAAAAAAAATAACCACTCTCTTGAGTTTACAGTTACAAGTTGAACGATTGGGCTCTATAGGTACAGACGAATATTCTTGCAGATTTGGCCTAAAATAAACATGAATTTATAAATTCATAAGAGTACCCAATAATCAGGAGATCACGACCTATCGGACAAGGTCACGCTACATTCTGTCTAAGTGTACAGAGAATCTGGCTTCCTATAGAGAAGAAGTTGAAAATGTGCAATTATGAACAAGAGAACAAAATTGGTAAATAACGGGGGAGGGGGAGGGGGCAAGAGCCAGTCATAATCATGCTATAGTCTAAGTTGACTGACTGATAGATTAGTGACGTCTGCTTGGTTACTCCAGTCAGATGTGTGGGGATCATTCATTGGGTGTCATTACTTTGGTTTTCTGATGCTATTGCAATTCAACACAGGTTGCTTTGTTGGTATTTCTTGTGATTACAAACCACCGCACTTATTGCATTTCAAGCTGTACTGATAATGGCTTAAATTGTAATATTTTGCCTTGATAAGATAATTACAAAACAACGCAACATTACAATCCAAGCTGTAAGACACTCAAGCAGCTTCCCTTTTGTTGGGATACGGATTTTGCTCTTCCAGATACTCGACTGCGAATGTTCTGCACCAGCTAAATAGACATCAGTTTCAATTTTGCGTAGACGGTTATAGAAATGGCAATGATAACCAAAATGTTGTTAGATTCTTTTCTTGTCCTTGGTTTATAATAGCTTGCAACAGACTACATGAATAGAAAGTAAACCTAACTCCTGTCACGCCTGACACATTAGTCGACATAACTAAACCGAACTTGCGAGTTATCACAAAAAACTAAAATAGTTCCATTTGGTGCTATGACAATATTTTGTGTATCATTTTTTTTGTTTAACAGTATGGCTGTGCTGTCTGTTGAAAGTTGGGCGTTCTCGATCAATCCATTTTAAGTTAAAGAGTTGTGTTGTTAATGCGGTTTGAAGAATGCCTCTTCAGCTGATCTTATACAGTATTGCCTGCTGGCCATGAAGCTACCTCATTGTACCCTGCTCCTGCATTGGGGGGATTAATGAATCCAGTATGGAAAGACACTCATGCTTTGATGACACCAGTATTTGACTTGAACCGGATTTTTCATGACGACTTGTAACTCACGACTCAACAAATAAATGGGGATTCAAACATTTAAATCGTTCCTTTGTAGGATATGCGTAGGTCACTGACCATTTTACCGCCATAGGAACCAGCTTCCAGTCTACATAATGAATTGATTGCTGGTCTAGGCGTTGTCAAAGAGACTGAAATAACGGTGTTTATAGTCTTTTACATCCAATAGGGAAGGGCAGTTTCTTAAGTTTCCAGGAACCTCCACTACACGGCGCGAGTAATCCCTTTCATCCGGGTACTCGCCTGCGGATGAACATTGGTCTCGGCGGATTTGCAAACACTGTGATAACATTGTACGTATCGGCAATCAAAGTGCCAAAAATGTTCCTTTCCACGTAATATCTGCTAATAAATTTTTACACACACGAAAGATAAGATTGTATTATAGCAGTGCATGAATGCATTTGTTCGTATGTTGTGTTAAAAAAGTGAAAAAACCATTTGAACCGCGGTGACCGGGAACCACATTCTGCTTGTTACATTCCTGCGTAGCGCCACTCGACTATGTGAATGGTCGAAAGAAATGCAATAATAAAGAATATTCTTCGACAGTTATTAAGATAATGCAATGATCACATATAACAAATTATCGACATAGCACATAATATGTACTCAACAGCATGAGGATTTCGTAAGATTCCTGTTGCAAGGATTTAATGTGACCCGGTTCATCGCGGTGGATAATGGAGGATCGAGTAGGATAAAACAACATTGGTCAACGCGTTTTAAGAAGTCTTTTATTTGCCGGGTGTGTTGTCATTGTGTCAAAAATAAAGACAAGTAGACAACCTCATCAGAATTTGTTATTGTAGATGAATTCCAAAGTTTTACAGTGTTACTGTATGTGTGTGGGTGTGTAGGTGGGGGTGGGGGGTCAGCAGGTAGCGGTAAAAGTTAAATTAAAATTAAAATCAAATGTGATTAACTCCACAACAATGTGTATTGGGTTGATTCCTTGATTGCATCACTTTCTATAAAAGTTATTTATTAATGATAAAATTATCATGATTATGAGTTACACTTGGTTATTTCATTCGCCAAGAAAAACGCTCAGTTTGTACCGTGCGTTAACGCATCATAGTATGCGACGCTACTCAGGTTGACCCGCTATTGAATACCCGGATGAAAGCTGTCCGCAGCGCCACATGGCGGTCAATGAGAGAACGCAGAGTTATTGCTCTACCATATCCAGTGTTTCAATAAGGTGATTCTCCACTCTTTGTTCCGTATTCATAGTTTTATATATACTTGCATTCTGATACTTCTGAGTTGAACCTTGTAACATGTACAAATAAGTCAAAACACTTGATAACAAAAGTAATTCAAGTTTCTTTTGTGACATCACCGATGTATAGTCTGCACGACAAATATTTACCTTTTAATAGTCACTGCAAATTGCACTAAGTCTGGAAGTGCTTGTTCAGTAAACTATGTCGACAACTTTATATAGAGATTTTATCGAGGAGACCTGCGCTTTTCATTTTGACTGGAACTACAAACATGATGATACTTGAAAGGAAGACTGTAATGAGTACATTGATTCTGGAATCAGTAAAATATTTCAGATGAATAAAACGTCTGTTGCCATTTTGTTGATGGTCATTTTAGGCCTAGGGGGCTTTTTTGATGGATAAATGTTGGTGTTAGTTTCACTTTGTCGACTTTTATGGATGATGATCATTGTTGAGACGGTGGTTGGAACTAGTGCTTTTTAAATGCTGAATTTTATTGATATTTCAACAAATTCGGAACTTGTGCTTGAATATTCTCTACTGTGCTGCAGATTTTGGTCCCTTTTTAATGAATCGTACGGTCCTCTATGTACATGAATGATGCACCTGTTCCAGCCAATTTACTGGAATAGTCCTATAATTTTAAACAAAAATTTTGGCATTCTTGTCATTTTAAAACTAGACATGGCTTTTTTTTGACCCTATGGACCTTTGCACGTATGTTTCGGACTGTTTTGGGCACAGACGAACTATAAATGTATGTGATTTAGCTATACATACCAATGAAAATTGCCTTTGGTCGGAATTGACACTGATTTGTTTCATTAAGACTACGGTTTGGAAATGGTAATGGCACTGTCTAATTTGGCAAAGGATTAGAAGTTAAACATTGTGATACGTCAAAGTACATCAAAGTCAGTAATTAATCATCGCATATTTTAACGGCTATGGCTGTCCTGACTGCGCGGGGCAGATACACTGTTCTGCATGGTGGTAGCATCTCCTACCTGTGTCACAAGGCATTGGCAACTAATGGATGAAGCAGGTTTTGTCTCTCCAAACCACGTGGTTTATTACAGGAAGATGGTACCTATAGTGTCACGTACCTGTGACATTTTACATTGCTTGCTCATGTGATTCCCCGAGAGGCCCAGAAATTATGCCAAACTAAAGGTCCCCCCCCCCCTCCTTTGCCCCTTGAAACCAATCACTGGCCAACTAAATACCAAACACGCCAAGCCAAACAAGATTTTTGTCCAGCAACTTCAGACGGTATAAAACATAGTTTAACACCTAGACCTACAGCGACATAAAGTGAAGCGTGGGCAAAAGTGTATTGTTTAACGATAACCTGTCGGTGGACTTCGCCTCTCAGGAAGCAAAAGGGAATAGAAATCAGACAACTGCAGTGGCAGACAGTGTTTTGAGAACTCCAAAACTGAGATGATGGTCAACCAGGTGAAAGCGTCCAGCCTAAATAACGCCATACCCACGCATCCGCAAAACATATCTTAACAAGAAATTTGCACAGAGCATGCATCACTGCCAATTGTGTGTGTGTGTCTTGAAATACAAAACCAACTTGCTGATACTGTCCCCCACCCATCCTCAGGTAAGGGCTGCGTGCCACAGGGTGACGCGGGACAAACTGCATTGAATTTGCCAGGCGCAACGGTATGCTAACTGTCACTGGCCTGTGCCAAAGGAATGCCAAATCCACTCCGTGGTTTGAAAATAAATAAGAAAACAAAGAAATGCTTTCAGATGGTCCATGTTTCTCAATGCAGAAAAGTGTGTAGTTATTCTAGTCTGTTGTAATCTAAATATTTCTAAAACCCGGGCCTAAATCACACTTTTTCTATGTCCTTATCAGAAATGAAAGTGCATCAATTACCCATCATATTCTATATCCCCATCTTGTTGCTTCATACTGTTTAGATATGATATTTTGAAAACTAGCTGCATGAATGACGTCTGCTGTCAAAATGTTCACTTGAAGTAGTCAGATTTAGAGCCCAATCATGTAGCGCTGAATGAACGTGAACGAAGTACTTATTGTATTGTAGCTCATTATCTAAAGTTGTTTATAATACTAAATTCTGACTTAATATTCTTTTCGTGCATTAAGTTGTATTATAAGGGGCCATTCTCGCAACAATTCCTTTGCTATTCTGCAAGAGAGCTGCCATAACACTTGCAATACTTATATTGAACGGCAGTTGAGTTTCATATGCAAAACTATGTATCAAAAACAACGATTTCATTTTTTCTCATATATATTGCAGTAATATTACTTGCCAAACTTTCCCATGTAGATACCAACTCAAGTTTTGCAATTGGCAATATATAGAACAACTCCCATTACAAGAAAGAAGCAACTATCAGCAAAAGATTACGGACTGCCTTTATACCTGGGAACCGGGAACAAGTTACCAGTTTTCGGTTATTGGTTCCCAATTCCTAGAATAGATTAGGGCAGTGTTTCATACTTTTAAAACAGCTACTGAAGAAAGATAGAGTTACACTTTGTAATCTTAGTACAACAGGCGGGAAACAATCAACTGTCACAATAAAGATTAAGGACATTTAGGATATGAACACACACACACACACACACACACACATACACACATACATATATATATATATAAACAATACCTCTCAGAACTCTTTTAACATCTCCGCGGGAGCGTCAACGGAGTGTCGCTGGCAGACCACGGTGTTCCTCTTCAGTAGATCGGGTGAGGTTCGATTTTACAAGTTGATATATACATTAGAAGTTTAACAAATAATATTTATGCAATAATATGAAACAAAATAAAATCAAATATATTCCGGGAATAAAATGACTGGTCAAAGTTGCAAATTATGGCTCACAACTTTTGACGTACGTGATATTGTGTGTACCATTGGTCAGTATTTTTGTTAAAGTATCGAATAAGGAACTGGGGACGGGGAACGGTTCCCGGTTACCAGTTCCATATTCTATACTTAGAACTAGGGACCAGGAACCGGGAGCCGGGAACTGGTTCTTAGTCTATGTTGACAGTTGCTTAATTGTTTTTGCAGTTTCTAGTTTTAATGGGAGTTAGCTGTAAATGTTGCCGATTGCAATATTGAGTTGGTTTAAACATTAGGACGTTTAAAAAGTAAGACTGCTGCAATATGGTGTGACAAGAAATAAAATAAAAAGATATTATTGGTAAAAAAAAATGAAAATAAGAAATCAAAAACTGGGAACCGGGAACCAAGGTACCGGACGTCATTATCGATCCTGAAAACATGATGAACACGTGTGGTCGAAACTCGACAAACAAGCTTTTCAATAAATCAAATTAATTCGGCACTTTAAAATCCAACAAGCTTTATTGGCGATATTTACATAAAAAAACATCCTTAAAGTAAAATTAATCGCAGGAAATACAATAGATGACCAGTTTCTGTCCACTCATTTAGGCGAGGAAGAATAAAATTGATGGGAACCAACCACGACTATATTGATTGTAAAGAGACTGTCATAGCCCCAGACTATATCATGTATGCCTTACTCCGGCTCTACTGATAACCCCATAACCCAAAGTCAACAATGTCGTACTTTTAGTCACCACAGCTTACAAAAAGAGATTTTCCAATTTCCCACTTAGATTTGCATTTCCTGGACAAGCCATAGTTAAGGTTCAAGGGGAGAGGAAAAGATGATTGCTGTCACCATTTGACATGACAAGGATCAAAACGAAAAGGAAGTTGGTATTGATGAAAAAGTGACGAGATAAACACCTATTACTCTTCTTTTCAACAACAAATCTGGCCTGTGAGCACCTCTCATTCTATGGTTGACGGTCGACCAGGCCGAATGACAAGTGGATTTGCAGGCAGGACAGATGATCAATTCAGCTATCGAATCATGTGGTGATGGGCACTTTTCGTGCCTCGTGAATTTTAATCGATACCAAAGCTGCCTGATAGAAACTGATCTTTGATAGAAAAAATATAAAAAGTGATGAGAAAAATTAGGCATTAAAGTAGATGAGTTTACTATTTCACATATTTGTTACATCAGAGGTGTTGCTGATTCCTTTGCCTGAGATTGTAGAAGACAATATGGCATCGTTGATGTATTTATCTTGTGTGGATTACCTTGCTGTACATGGAGGTCTAATCCAGAGCCTTGCTGCTCATCTGACCATTTTGCAGTTTGACCATCATTGAATTATCTTTGCTTTCATTCAGATACATATACGATGAATACGTTACATCTTTCATATATTTTTTAGAACTTTAAACATTTTAAAGTACACAAGAAACTTTTTTTTTCTAAATGGTGTCTTATGTATCTAGATTAGCCTTGCAAAAGCAATATAACAAACTCTACATATATATGTTTCAAGGGAAAGTACTCAAACTGATTGCATTTGTGGAATGGTCCCGATGCGCAGGTGTTTCCTCCTCTACATTTAACCAGTTCCGCTGTGTATATGTTACTCATTAGGTGTTAAACTCTTTTGTTGCCTACTGCGACTCAAGTCAAATTTCTTCAAGCGAACTGCTCTGAGTTATAAAAGTGATGCTAGAAACAGATTTCTTGCAAGACGACATTTAAGTGCAAGCATGGCTATAGTTACATAGCTCATAATAGTCCTGCACACTTTCCCTTTGCGCCCAAAGCGCGCCGAGGAAAGCCGTTCATTCATTCCAAAATGTAGCACTGAACTGGAAATAAACACGTGTTTGTCAAAGTAAACTCTGACCCTTCCCTAAGTGTACTTTGATATCCCATTTAAAGTTTGAATGCAGACGTAGATGACAAGACATGTACTTGTAGCACTATGCGAATACAGAATAATAGGCATCTCAATATTTGATAGAGACATATAAGTAAGAGACGAATGCCGCAAATATGCACACACCTGTGGCTCCATGCATTGCCTACGCGTTGCGTAAAGCTCACACGTAAAGGGCCACGTCTCTTTGTGCATGAAGTATTGTTTCAGGGCAATTTGTATCTTGAAAAGAGGCGCATTCGTCAACGGAATGTAGCGTCCACTGATTCTCTAATCTGGTTTGCCATACCGGGTCACGTTTTGACAACCGAAATTTCAAAACAAAAAGCCGGTATCATTGGTGGATTATCGTTTGGTACTGGAAGGCTCCAAAGTGATGCATCACAGGGGCAGTGACAGTTTACATTAGGGTTGTCTAGATTGTCACATTCCGGGTGTGAATACAATCCCAGATGTACAATTTATCTCAGAGTCTTTAAATTTATAAAAAGGAACAACTTAACAAACTGATCAGTCATACATCTGCACATATTCAGCTGCTTAGTTTAAAATGATGAAAACACAATACCACTGCTGTCACTAACTTGCAAACTAAATTCAGTGTTAGTTATCTTGACATTTGATTGACAGCTATCAGTTAAATCACCATGGACATTTTCCTTGTGAAGTAACAATTGCTTGGTACAACTAACTGAGTGAAGATTTTAACAGTGGGCATTTGATTGTTGTTCAGTCAAACTCCCTGTGAGTGTGTCCAAAGAAGCCAAATCAAAACTGATATTAAAGTCTTTGTTGCTACAACGTGAACCTTCCGATTCACAAAGCAATACATTTAAATCTAGTCACTTGTTCTGCATTTACTTAGCTTCCTGTACAGTCTGTCCATTATATTTGCAATCTCCTGTGGTCTCAGGATGAGTTCGTTGTTGCTTCTCCACTATCCAACAAGTTAAAAGTATAGACACATTTGTTTTACATGGATTGTTAAAGACTTCAAACATTGACTTATCGAGTCACTCTCCATGGCACAGATGTTGGCGTATGATTACTACCTTGTCCGTGGTGGAGGAAAACCGAAGAACTCGGAGAAAACTACCGTGCATGGTTAAAGTGGTAGGAACTTTTTCCACATGCTTCCCAGGACGGGATTCGAACCCGGGTCGCAGAGGTAAACAGCGAGCGTCTTACCACTCAGCCAACCGTGCACCCTGCACCGATATGACAGACAAAATATTTTTTGCCATTCATGTAAACATTGTGTGGCGAGGCTTCCGAACATTTGCCTGTTTGAAACATCTTTCGAAACATTGTGCCTGAATATGTTTCACTGGAATTGTTCTCACCAGAATTTGTTTCACTTTTAAAGGAACGAATACTCCAGATTCGTGACTCGATATCAAAACACGAGTCACCCCATTTGCGATTGCTCCTTTCAATTTCATGCGCCATTGCTGCATTCATATATAATATTGTTTCCGAGTCAAGTTGGGATGCTTGATACTTGAGGCTACGCAAATGTTTCAATTTGGTTTCAACTAATCGCCAATCCTTTTTCTTTGAGTTTCATAATACAGACTCTAAGAACCGAGCCACTAACAGGGCCATTGTGAGGTCAACATAAGAGAGATATTTTTCGGCATGCTGTAAAGCTAACATAGATTGTGGTCAACATTTAGAGGTTGCTTGGTTACCGGTAACGTATTTGATTGTGTGTCCACCTTGCCTATTTGGTCACCTAACTGCTTGAAATATGGTTGCTTCTGTTTAAACAGAAACAATTTCTGTTTCTGTTTAATCTGTGCCTCAATATCTTTCAAAGAAGAATCCCGATCGTCACTAACGTGTGATTTTTAACTTCCCTCTTGTCCATGTGCAAATTTCGTCTATTGTCTCAAATTTCTTATTGCTCCAGGCAGCCATACCCGCGTCGTTTTCTAATTGAAATAAGTCCCTAATATCATTTTCTGGATCTATAGCAAGAATAGATTTGAAAGTGTCCAGTTCGTTCTGTTCATTATCAGACATATTACCATCATTCAACTTGAAATATTCTTTTGCTCCCTTTGCGCAGTTCATACCTCGCCATCATGCAGTGGCGGTCTGGGTAAACATGAAAGGCAAAGGAAAACTGATAAAAATGTCCAAATGTATCCCGCATGAATAAACATCTTTCAATATGTCACATATAAGTCCATCACCCCCACAAAACTCAAGTATTGCATCGAATTGGCACACACACACACACACACACACACACACACACACACGCACACATACACACATGCAAAGAAAAATTAATAGTAGAACTTGGGTAGACTCCGTAAACAGGTGTATACAGGTAAAAATCTAACTAACAAAAGCAAATGGCGGGAAGAAGAAACAAAGGAAGGAAAGAGAACACGTGAGAGTCCTGAACCAATCATATTACCAAAAGAAAACAAAAGGAAAAAACAGACCATGACTTTACCACTCAGAATGTAGTCAAATGTAATTATATTTTCAATAATATAAAAATTCATATGTGTTGTGCACTGACATGGACCCGGCAAATGGTAGACGAAGAAAAACTACTTCTACAGTGGGAGGAACGCTATTGTATTCATGCCCTGAAATTGACACTGAGGCGAGACACTCCTAATAATAAATGTATGACATGCATCATGTCTCATCGTTCTAAATGTACTGGTGCATGTCGGCAGATTAGCATCCCTAACACGACGTGTTTTCTGCTGCAGCTGATATGTCGTTGCCAAAGTGCATTAATCGAAACTTCAGTGGTGAGCTATCAGTACACTTCATGGTTTCAGTGAAACCCCGTACACGAGCGGGCGTGACTGATCGTGCAGAACACAACAAGTGATTATGCGACACATGTTGTGTACTTGAGTTATAATAAATTTGAAACGATTCATCAAATGCAGTTGGCTGTACATGGTGTGTACAAAGTATATCCCAATCAAAATGTACGCATAATGTGCATTTCCAAAATTTATCGAAATCGCAAAAAACAAGTGTCTTCATAGCCAGTGCATTTTTTATACATTTAAAAGAATTGTACTTAAAGCAGGTATGAAATAGACTTTAAAAATCTTATTTGCGCGGTTTGTGGCAATTTCTCATGAAGATAAACCATATTTTGTCCTGGGTCTTCAAACGTAAGGTAAGGGAACACCATCATTCTTTAACCGCTTGGCCAACTTTTACGTTAACTAATCCTTGTTACATATTTAACTGTACCCCGTCTAACTTAATTTGAAAATACGCGTATAAAAGCTAGGAAAATATTCCCAGGACTTTGTGGTTTAGAGTCTGTTACATTAGACGTTGTCTTAGGGTCAGACTTATGGGCACCATTAGCTCCCCCCCCCCCATACACACACCATTTCCTTGTAGGCGGAGCAAAGTTGACAGAATATATACACTATGTTACTGCTAATCAATCGTGTGATTTTTTTCAAAATTGTCTCAATATGTTTTGAATTGGCATGACTATAGCAAGAAGAAAATGCTAACTTCGCTGTATTTCACTGCTCCCACTTCAAGATGTAATATAACTGTACTTTGGGGAATAAATATACGCACATGACAGGTGCCTAGCAGGCAACACTTTAGAAACAGTCAATGAATGTAAATAGAAACTATATGCCATCAAATGATGAAACTGAGCATTTCATCTGCAATAACATTGGTAATTGCAGAATCAACGCAGTCTTACATTGTAACCCAGATTTATGTTATGGCACGGTGAGTTGCACACAAGCATATATCAGTGAGTACTGGACGTCATATTGCAGAACGAGTACTGGGTGTCATATTGCAGAACGAGTACTGGATGTCATGTTGCAGAACGAGTACTGGATGTCATATGGCAGAACGAGTACTGGATGTCGTGTTGCAGAACGAGTACTGGATGTCATGTGGCAGAATGAGTACTGGATGGCATATTGCAGAACGAGTACTGGATGTCATGTTGCAGAACGAGTACTGGATGTCAAATGGTAGGACGAGTACTGCATGTCATATTGCTTAACAAGTGCTGGATGTCATATTGCAGAACGGGTACTGGATGTCATATTCCAGAACGAATACTGGATGTCATATTCCAGAACGATTACTGGACGTCATATTGCAGAGCGAGTACTGGATGTCCTATTCCACAACGAGTACTGGATGTCATATTCCACAACGAGTACTGGATGTCATATTGCAGAACGAGTACCGGATGTCATATTGCAGCAGGGGTGACGGTGCGAAGCCATCGAGTTCTTCTGTACGGTGTACAGTACAAGTTAATATAATTCATATTCACAATAAAACTATGCGTTGATCTGTTTGTCTCATGTTTGAGTTTATTTATACAGTTCTCATAGTTAAAGGGGGATAAAACACTAACAGTCATAATCCAATTATTGATGGCAGAGAACAGCCATGGTTGATCAGCAGCACCATGTAATGTAATGTAATGTAATGTAATATAATGTAATATAATATAATATAATATAATATAATATAATATAATATAATATAATATAATATAATATAATATAATATAATATAATAAATATAATATAACATAACATAACATAACATAACATAATATAATATAATATAATATAATATAATATAATATAATATAACGATAAAGAAAGAGACAGACAGGCAGATAGACAGATACAGATTGTTGTGTAATCGCAAATGAAAGCACAGCATGTAATTGATGATTTCCTTGCAGAAAGTTTACCACCAGGAACGTAGCAACATGATACATTTTTCAGTATGTCATGAGGAAAAATTGCAGCCATGGATCAACAATTATAATGTCAACAATGGACCATCATTTTTTCCTGTTTACAACAGATTTACAATAACTGGGTTTGTTCGTTTTTGTATTAACAGGTAGGCTTATAAACAAGTGCACGAACTTAGCTGAATACATGCCATGAATAAGCTTATGTGTGCAGTTGTCCAGGTAAACATCGTGCCTTTTCTGTAATTATTGATCATGTAAGCGAAAGACAATGGTATCGTGTCACCACTAGTCGTGTGCACGTTATGTCACCAGGTTTCTGGAATGTGCCGTGTCGTGATGGTCGATGCGACTGCGCATTGTGGAATGATGAAACAGCGTAGCACGTTACTCGGAAAGCTGCAGGAAACCATAAACCTTTTTCCGTTTGTAAAGTCAATCTCGGTCTCAGCAACACAACCCAATGTGAATTTATATGTGCACTACAATTAATGATGTCAGGCATAATCAAAGTGATTATATAACCGGTCAAAAATTATTAGTTAAATATCCGTACAAGTTTGTGCAGACCGTTGTTCACAAAACCAGCTGAAAGTTGACTCGGTGAAGCATTTCAATACCCAATCATGTGCAATGCACGGCATGTTAAGGACACTTGACTGCACTTCAGCTGATAACAGTTGTCATATGTCTGTACAGTGATTGTTTCATTTTTAAGCTATGGTTCATATTCTGTGTGGAGTGTCAAGTGACATCAATTGCATAAGATGGAGAAAAGGATTTATTTTTTGAACCATTTTCAAACACATTTTTTTTAAATTTCAAAACAGCGAACCATTTAGACAGCTAATAGGACTTCCTGTTTTAATAGTTTTACTTTTGACTTTTTGTGTTGATGTGTACAGATGTTTATCACATATGCATATACTAGGAACTATTTTTTTTAATTTGGAGCTAGTAAAATGCAAAGAATTACACATTTTATATCAAAATAATATTTTTGGTTTCAATCTGACGTTACAAGATGGGTGTGTTTGAAGCAAACAATTTGAAGCATAAGGGTCAGGAAGTGGATTTGGCATGCGAAAATTTCTTTTGGTTAAGTACTGTATTAAATTTATAAACATTTATCACACTGCTTTGGTTTCTATCCACATGGCGAAAATTTCTTTTGGCTAAGTAATAGATTAAACTTATAAACATTTATCACACTGCTTTGGTCTCTATCCAAATGGCAAGTGAAATGGAGCGAACATTCTATCTATAAAGCAAATTACAAATACTAGGAATAAATACACCGAAAAAAAGCTTCATAAACGTTTCTGGCTTCTGAATTAGTCTGAGTACAACGGGATGCATCCCATTTTCTTTTTGGTATGGGTTGTAGATATCTCCTTCTCTCCAATATAAACCGATTTGTTCCGTTTAGGTTTGCGTTAGTTTTATTTTCTTTTATTATCATCATCGCTTTCAAAAGTTGTTGTTCTTTTTAAAGAAGATTCTATTCACGGGTATTAGATGGGAGGAAAGAGTTAGATGTATAGTACACGCTTCTCTGAGCAAACTGAGGTCTGCTAGTCTGCCTTGATCTTATACATGTTATATGCATTACCGTCACAGGCTGTCAAGGGAACTGGGTTACACAAGTAGCCAGAAGCAAACCCATCTACCATCCTGAAAATTGAACAGAAGAACGTATTTATGTTTGCGTCCGCGTTCTGAAAGAGTTGTCCAGCGTGTTTCTTCATATATTTTGCTGTGACGATCGACCATAAGATTCTGTCACCACGCGGGCTGCAGGCAGTTGAATACTTTCCAGGAGATCTCTGTGTGCTTGTGTGCACCCATCCCAGACCACGCTGGTACAATTTAAACATGACAAAATAAAGAACAATATGAAGATACCATTACACCTCTATTCGGTTTATTGTGTGGGCATTTCAAAATACCAACTATATTTCTTTACTTCGTAGGGATTGAATTTATATTTAATAACTAAAATATAGGTCAGAGTAATAAATAACATCAACTTGTTATATGCTACTGAACGTTTTCAGTATATTTTTGTTGAAAGACTAAATGAGGGTGATCAACATGCCTCCTTTTCCTACTAACTAGATATGTTTTAGTAATCGGTGGGTTAAAGGTGACCAGCTATATACTTGCACAGTCAGACTTGCTTGCCCCTTCAACTGGAGCATCCACTTGAATATATAGTGTTGCGTTTTCTGCAAAGAGACGAATTTCTGAATTCACTATGTCTTCAATATCGTTGACGTACATGTAGATCAAGATCTTAGGTGGACCGAGCACAGAGCTTTGTGGGACACCGACTTCGATACTGCCCCAAGCAGACGCCTTGAAGCCGGTCATAAAGATAGTTTTCCACCCACTTTCATAGATTATCACAAATGTCTGCCTTCTTTATTTTATGGATTAAACAGCGGTAATATACTTTATCGAATGATTTTGTGATGTCAGAGATATCTACACGAATTTAATTTGGTGAGTCAATTGCTTTTGAAAACATGATATATAAAAACAAGTTGACGGTGCCGTCACCAGGAATGAAAGCAGACTGCCCCTCCAACAGGACACAATTGTCCGGGAAGAAGTTAAACATGTACTTGAAAACTTCTTGTTCAAACACTTTGCTGATGCAGCTTATTAGTGAAATTGGTCTGCATTTTTTACAAAAATTTGATGATCCACTCTTCAAAAATTGTGACACGTGTGCTTTTTTCGAAATTTAGAATCTAGTTGCAGCCTTTTTAACAGCAAAGGGAAGATGTTGTCTTGCGCACAAGTTTTATGTATATTCAAAAGTTTCAAAATATTGTAAGCTATTTCCTCTCTTACCTCGATTTCCTCTAAAGTACTCTGCTGGGAAGGAATGTCTCGACCAGCTGAAATGCCTTTGATTTTCTGTGTATTCTTTTCGCGTTTTGCTTTTGAGTGCGTGATGTAGACGTATACCATGGTGCAACATTCAAACGTACGATCGCGTTCCTATTTGGTATATAATATTGTGCAGCAGTATGAGAATCTGTCCCCCTGTTGCAGGCTGTGTCAACCATTTCAGTATAGAACCAGGCATACATTTCAACTTCACTTAGTATTTCTCGGAAATGACAATTAAGCTCTTCAACTCTGAAATATTAACGTGCCGCAACTGCACAGTGGTTGCATTGTGTTAGAGATGGCAGGACAGATGCTAATTTGATGTGCCGAGGCATATTATTTGATTGAAACCAGATGACGCCTTCGGTTATCCTCTTTGGTACTGAGCATTGAGCTTTGAATTGCCGTGAAGAACAAAATTAAAAGGTTCTTTCTTTACCGTGGCAGGTTTGGGGGTCAGCGTTCAAGTCGCCTACAATCATAAAATTTGCACAGCTGTGTTACTGGAAGCTGGGTCAAAAGTTCAGTTAAAGATCATCCTAAAAGGATACACCTGAGTGTGGAGGGCTGTGAGCAGCAGCTGCTTAAAAACATATTATCAGGTCGGGTCTCCATCCACATCAACTCAGACATTTTGACTTTCCAAAGAGACAAAGCTTAGGAAGACACAACAATGTAGTATAGAGAGGATTAGTACCTCCGATGATATTAACATCTCTAAGAAGAGACCCGATTCAGGACAAAATTTTATCAGAATGTATAAAGTTACTTTTCGAATTGTGGAAATAATGTGAGAAGGAATTTTTTAGGTTACATATAGGTTATTTACAAGTGACATTACTCAGAAAGTGTAAAAGTATACGTGACATATTATTCTCTTTTCACACATATACCGCTTCCCAATATGTCCAGAGATGTATTTTGTAAATGCTCCATGTCCAAAGTTTATAAATGACAATAAATATAAAGGGCAGACCCGTAGAGGACAGACACACGACATTGAAATAAAGCCTGTAATTTCACCACAAATTCCCTTGTGTTTTTTATGTTCACCTAAGTACCTGCATTAACGTCACATACCTGCGATTCTACAAATTACCCTGGCCGCAATATGCTGTTTCCTTGACCAAAATATTCTATTGTTTGAACTTTGTACTTCCACGTCGCCATCATGCTTGTAAATTCTGAGAATGGGCGCGCCCACGCGAAGCGTCCATACAAAGTGAAGCAGGCGCTCACCTTCGAGTCGTTACTAAGCAAAACGTTAGCTTTGAAATATTGCTGACTGAATGATACCTGAAAAGAAGTCCTTGCAATATGCACATTGCTAATTGGAGTTTGGACTTGAAACTTGACGACAATGTCGTTCTATCTACTTTCTTCTTGACACGAAGTCCTCAAAGAGCCCACATTATCTCTGTATATGCCTCTGTGCTGGGACAAAAGGCATTTGTTAATTCTCTCAAAAAAAACAAAACAAAACGAAAGAAAAGAGTAGCGCAAGGCAGAATATTTGCAGGCACTTATATCAAATATAATGTTTAGATATATTGATGGAATGACGGATTAACACATGAATATGTACGTATACATTTTATTAAAGCCTCAACGTATGTATAGACTAAAAGCACAAATATATACTCGCAAACAAAGCATATAGATATGGGAGGTATGGAAACTAAAATGCATATCATATACTCTAATACAAATGACTAATGTATAGTATTATACAGTTTATAACACCATACATAGTTGAGGGAGCACCAGCAGACCATTTATAAAAAGAAATACGGAACATCACGTTGAGTGTCTGGGAAGTCCAAAAGGATGATATGTTTTGCTCGTGTCATCGTGAATATAATAAATTTCCGCCAAAATACATCAATAATTTAACATGCAAAAGCAGCAACACTTCATGAAAAAAGTCAGCGTTCGTTCATATATTTTATAATCAGTCACTGTTTCAAATGACCAAGGGAATTGACATCAGTGAGTGAGAGGATAACATGACTTGGAACAAAATATTGGGTCCGGGGGTACGAATCGGGTTTTATGTTTTGATGTTCAGCTCGAGTCCAAGTACCCTATCTTTCCACCGACCGTACCCGATATTTGAGAGTTTCAGTATTCAGTTCTGAGAGTTGTATTATCGCGTACATATTTTAAGTCGCAGTTGCATTATGGATCATGATTACGTGTCTGTATTACGTATTTTAATATGTTTCACTATTAATAATAATAACAATAATAATAACAATAACAATAACAATAACAATAACAATAATAATAATGATAATTGAATATATTTATTCTGGGAGTCCGATTCAGCAGCAATCCTGTTTTTCAATCGGACCCAGTAAAAGTCATGTACAAAAATATACAAAGTATGAAAAGTGGTACATAAAAGAAACTGGATCAGATCCACGACATACGTTAAATTAAGACACACAAAACCATTACCCATAATGTGAAAAATTAATGTTAAAATACGAAGGCCCATTAAAAGTTAATACTATTCATGGTCCAAACGTCAAGATTGTTCTCTGGTCCTTGTGAAATAAAACTGCTTGTATCTGAGCTTAAAAGACAATATGTCGTCTACACGTCTAATAGCGCCCGGTAAGCTGTTCCACACAGTTGCACAATAATAAGAAAAGGAACGTTTAAAAATTGCCTTGTTCACTGCAGGAACAACAACATCTAATGAACAGGAACGTCTAGTATTGTATGAGACAATATCAGATACAAATGTCACCTGGCCAGACAAATAATCAGGTGCAAGACCATTGACACATTTGAACATAAGACAAGCTGGGTGAAATTTACGTCGGTCTACTAAAACTTGCCAGTTGAGTTGTCTGACCAGGTCCACGCCTTTGGTATTTATAAAGTCAAAATTACCAAAAATAATGCGGGCGGCATAATTTTGAAGTCGTTGTAATGATTTGGTGCCACTAGTTCTACAGGCCCAGACGGTATCAGCATAATCTAAGTTAGGCTCATATTCCATATGCTTTCGTTTATTATGGTCATATGATGGTAAACTACAATGGTTGCAACTGACATGAAAGACATAGTTTTGTGTGGACAGGAATCCATGTAGGCATAATGCGTGTTCTCCAATCCCATTTGAACTGAGATGAAATATAACATAAATGGACTCTATGGGGTGTACATGTATTGTGCTGTCATCGCTACTGTTTTTACCATAGCGACACAGTGGAAAATTTGAAATATATGCATTGCCAAAATGATATTAAGAGCAACGAAAACCTTCCTGAGTTATCTATGGGGATAAAGTAAAGGCCTGAATTAGGTCGTCGTAACTATGACATACGCTATGTAATCTACAAGGCACGAGGAAGTAGTCCAGAAAGAGAACACTAGGGAGGGGGGTATGCTTAATGTAAGTCACCACTATCCGGCTTGCTTTTTATTTATTCATTTTTTTTTTCTTTTTTCGCTTTTTTTTTATTTTCAGAAGTTTTTTTTGCGAGCAATGAAATGAATCATTCGATTCTTGCAAGTACGCCTAGTGACATCCATTTTTTCCGTATGTGTGTGCGTCCCTGTGTGTTTGTGGGTTTGCGCGGGATGTTTATGTGCGCGTTATGTGTGTGGAATGCTAATTTTACTGGCGTGATGACACGAAAACCGCTTTGCATTTTTTTAAAACTCATTTCAAATTTCCTTTACTCTAACTTCCTGTTTGTATGCATCGATTTACTTTCTGATGTGTCATTGTTTCGAAAGTGCCTACAACAATGCGTAAAATTTGTTACAAATTTTGTTGTTAGTAGTTATATCATGCTGTTCTATTGCGTATCATTATGCATTGCATAATAATGATGATAGTAATAATAATGATAATAATAAAAGTAATAATAATAATGATAATAATAAAAGTAATAATAATAATGATAATAATAAAAATAATAATAATAATAATAGTAATTACTATTATAATTATTATTATTATTATTATTATTATTATTATTATTATTATTATTATTATTATTATTATTATTATTATTATTAATATTATTAATTGCTAAGGAGACATAAAATGCAGATTTAATGACAACAAGCATAATAATCCTGCAGTGATTCAACTAATGAACGCATCAAGTTATTTTGGTGACGCGATATCTATAAATGAGTTTACCGCTGCATACTGCTTGGGTACTTAAAACTTACCATAACTTTGCATGAGAAACTTCCTTCAGAAATGCAAAATATTAACTCATTCCTCTGAAACTTTGTTTATTAAAAACGATCCAAAACATTGTTAGGAATGAAATCGGTTGCATTACAGTCTTCTGAAGACATGATAAAGATTGGTATGGTGCGCATGTGTGTGTATGTGTGCGTGCATAAATGCATAAATTTTACCAATTTACGCACGTAATTTCACATTCAAAATATTGTAAAGAAGGTAAGTTAAATGTCAACTTTCGCATTAACGTCTCTTTGTAGCAAGGCATGGACTAGTGACGCTCCGAATTGTTGAGAAGGTGATTATGCGCATATGAATGACATCGAAAAGCAGCGAAGCAGGTTGATAGGGTACACTGACGTAGGGCAGTGCAATTGTACTTTGGTTCCATCAGTGAATGTACTTGATCATATAATAGCAAATCCACAATTAAACATAAGGTTTATCATTGTAAACTAATAAACATAAAGACACAGCTTCACGATGAACTTTGCAAGAGGAACAGAGAAAAGTTTACCAACTACTTTTACTTGTCACCGACAGATGTCTCCTCAACAGTTGGATTGATAAATCAAAACCCTGACGAATTCATAATGTATCTCCCAGAAAAGACGTAACGAAAAACGTTTTTTTTATAATTCGAAGATAAAAAATATTTTTCCCAATCATTATTTTAATGAAAGAGAA
Organism: Hermodice carunculata; assembly: GCA_964020975.1. Taxonomy (NCBI): domain Eukaryota; kingdom Metazoa; phylum Annelida; class Polychaeta; order Eunicida; family Amphinomidae; genus Hermodice; species Hermodice carunculata. The sequence goes on from OZ026619.1 coordinate 6,811,152, forward strand.
TATATCTTGACAGTGATTAAATTGTTATGCTACTTTTGTCAGTGTTTCTGGTTGTTTTGATCGTCAGGTGGGTCTTCTGTGTGACATTGAGCAGCCACAACCGTTATGGAGGGGCAACGTTCATCAAATTGTATTGGCTACTAGTTTTAATTTTTTAACTGAGATTAAGAATTATGAACGACGGGAAAATGGGAGTAGACGGGGGAGAAAGAACAGCTGCAGGGAAGATTCAAATGGTCGCGATTCAAGAATAAAGGAGGCTATGCTTATATATGTCCAGCGAAGACCACGTGTACTGTATTTAAATTCAACTTTATCCGCACAGTTGTGCCATCATGTTTATTTTGTTTTGCCTGGTGTTCTGTAATTGACTACTAAGAGCCTAAAAATGTTGCCCAACTTATTGAGACAAGCAGCCCTTTTAGACGAGAAGCCAATCAATTCTCGGCCCTGCCCTGCTGCCGCTTGTTTGTGTGGTTACTGGGACTCTATTAAAGCCTCCTAATCCAACAGTTAATTGAACTTGGTCAATGAACTGATGGAACGGCTCTTTGAATATATTAGCCTTCGCTATTTGCGTTACGCGATCTCTGGAAATGAAAACATACCATCAACCAGGAAGAGAGTGTGATTAGGCAGTGCCAGCTAATTCTCTGTGGTCATCGTCAGTAGAGCACACTTGAATCGGCTGGCGGGCAAGGCTTCCCCGTACACTCACTGCCACACAAGGGAAGACTTAGGTAGGTGTGCATGTTTGAGCCGGTTCTTCGACGCAATTCTTTCGGTCAGTTCTCTGTATTAGCCCCACTATTCTTTCCTGAGCAACTTGTATTCAATGGAGTGGTTATGAGCACACTGTTCTAATTACCAGGAAAAGGCATGCAAAGAAGCACAAGACAGCATAATATAGAAGCAATATTCAAATGTTTTTGTTGGTTTAAACCTATTTATTGACAAATGACATCTATTTCCATGTTGTTCCACAAGCTAATTTGTCATTAATCGTACGCCTTATATTTCTGATGCCGCCGTCTTAAAACAGAGGGATATCATTAGGTTGTTCATCCATCCTCTCCTACGGCCGCACGCTTGTCGGTTGCACGGTATTTGTGTGTGGGACTTTTCAAATATGTGTAACTAAATCTTACTTAAGATATAGATCACACAGAACTGTCTTTGAATGCGAGCTTATCAGATTTGGGGGGTCATCCATTTTGAACTAAAAAGCCAGTTAAGAAATATGATATAACACATGTGCCTCTAACGTATACAACAAGCTTGTACAGGGTGCATTGGAAGTACTCATCACCACAAATGCATTTTTTTAGGTTTGCTATATTTCCTGTGTTAATCACTCGGTAGGAAAAAGAAACCAAGAGGCCCATATTGGAACCCTGAGTGTTTTAACATGATGAATTGATGGTGATTGTAGTGTTCTTAAATGTATATATGCAAATAGTTCTTTAATTTTCGTGACAAGATTTTAAAAATGCTCAAATGCTTAACAGTAGTTTTCGAAAAAAAGGAAGGTTGTTATCTATTTTCTAATGCTGCGTATTTTAAAGAAAATGGCATCAGCTTTTCTGAATGGCCGCATTTGTCATAACATTCGAGTACGTCAGTGTTTTATCACTTGTAACCAATGCACTTACATTTAGCAATCCCAAAATTGCCTGGCAAATCAAGCTCTTTCTATTTACACACCCTAGCGGTAGAAACAAGAACACAATGCTTCATTTTCAGAACATTGACATGAACCCTTAGAAGATTGTACGAATACAAGTGGTCTCTTTCAGAGCACTGATATTCATAGTTGGTACACCATAGAACAAATTGTCTGTTGAGGCATACGTCCCACAGGATTTGCATCACAGAATAGCACCTTAATAAGACACACACAACATAATCATATCAACACTATTAAGAAACATTGTTATCTGCTGCCGCTTGCTCCCCTTTGGAAGAAATTCCACTAATTTGTATGACAAGGTAACTAGCCCACTTTCAGCCCAATGGGCATATTACGAGTTATAGACCATATTTCGGATATAAAGAGACATTGAAGTCAAAAATGTGCTGTAAAATATTTTCATGTAGTCGACTTGAAATATCCCTCAAGGCATGCTTGGCCTTGCAGACGACATTGCATGTGCCATAGATGGCCAGAGAACACCCATGTTGCCTCTGTACTACATGAATGATGCATTAACCATCACAATAGGTTCCATAATTGGAGAATAATTTTTGATGAATTGTTATCAATATAATACAGGTTTAAACTGATACAATTACCATCTGGCAAGAAGCAACACCAATACCAATACAAGAAAACTGTGCACAAGGGAATATCAGCCATCAGAAGACAATTTGTTGCCCTATGATATTTAAGTACTGGTTGTGTAAATTTATACACGACGCCGGATACAAGGCGAGTTGTAATTTTTTCACCACAAGGTCTTTATCGTCATGCTATCAGATAACTATGACTCTTCAATCTCTGGAGGAAAAATTAACACGGAGATCGATCGGGGTTTTTTTTGGGGGGGGGGTTGTATTTCCCTCTGCTGTCTGTCTGTGTGTCTGTGTCTCTGCCTGCCTGCCTGACCAGCCTCGTCTCGTTAGTGTGAGAAGAGAAAACATACAGAGGGAGGCAAATGTCTGCCTCAATGCACGTTTTCCTTGAAAAGGAAGACATTTCAATAATAGAAACGTGCTTTAGAATACTTTCATGTTTGCTACTAAAAAAACACCGTTAGGTGAGCTCTGTGCAACATCCGTCATGAAATCCCTGACAATTCAGACTATGTCTTTTCTCCAGACGTGCACGTTCTGTACTTATATATTTATATATGTATGTTTGTGTTAGGAACGCGAAATGAAGAAAAAGACATAATAAAATTCAATATAAACAGGGATATGCATATTACACTCAATATCCCACTCAGTCAACCAACATCTGAGACAGCTTTTTTGTATATAGATGCGATCAATTCTTGCTAAATAAAATATAAAAAAAATACAGTTTTTCACTTTAACTTACATGGACTTTCATTTGTCAAGCATATAATTTGCGGCTAGTGATTTACGGGTGCTATTTGCCACATGTTTCCAAGTTACTGGATGCAATTCATTCTGGTAGGTAAACTCATTTGCTCACAGTACCTTAAACGGTATCGATATCTGACAAGATCTATCATGAAGCTTGTTAAATGTCAGTTTGTTATTGTACTGTGACGTTTCACTGTTTCAGAATCGCCGTCTATAATATTCACAGTGCATTGATTTATTCACAATGCTTATATACGTTTGTATCATATGTTGTATACATGTGTGCTACATGTACTTATTTATGTACCAATTTAAAGACGGTCCTGGCGTAGATTAGAGCTTGTCGCACTAACTGGGTCACCCTCTCAAAATAAAGTTATGTGTAAATTTATAGAGAGAGAGAGCGAAAGAGAGAGAGGAGAGAGAGTGAGAGAGAGAAAGAGGAAAATAGCGCACACGTTACCAGTGTCTTCTGATTTGCATATTCCTTGGTAGAAAGTTATAATAGTAAAAAGGAGCGCATTGCACTGTACGCTTATGGTTAAGGATGTCTTAAAGTAAGAGGATTATAGAGCATTATGGAGCGAAGGGCAGCAAATTTTGTAACTTATGTTAGGTTCAAGTGATTGAGCATTCCGTAGTTCTCGATGCAAATTTAACAGCATGTAACAAATTTGTTAAGGAACCCCCGAGGAGCCAGCTCTCTCAGAAGTGAGTGCAGAGCAAAATGCAGGCCTATGCTACTATCGATCCTGGACAGAGATCACCAGGTACGGCTAAGGACTTAATAGCATCACAGGAACCGAAGGCGTGCATCTGACAGCCTCTCACTAGTCAAACAAAAATCCATTCCCCAGCCGAACGTTTTCTTTCAAAAGGAATTTTGACCAGCATACATGCCCTTTAGTGCCTCATGTAAAAGTGTGCGCATGCTTTTTGTTCCTTTCGTGCGTGTTTGCTGTGCCTCAAACGAATGAATAAATGCTGCCCGCTGTTCTTGTTGTCTGTACCTCTGTGTTTTCTATAAATATCCATACCTCTCATTCCTTTCGCGCGTGTTGTTTGCACTTTGTTGTTTTAAGTAAATCCAGACTGTGTTGACGCCCTTTGTTAATATACGCGTTGCAAGTATTTTAATGTCGGGCCACTTAAGATCAGCACCAACATACAACATTTTTTTCAAATAGCGAATTATTGTTATTATCATCATCATCATCATCATCATCATCATCATCATCATCATCATCATCATCATCGTCGTCGTCGTCGTCGTCGTCGTCATCATCATCATCATCATTATTGTTATTATTATTATTATTATCATTATTACTGGAAGTTTTGACCCTTATGTTCTGTGAAAGAATAGCATGAGAAAACATCTGAATAGCACTTATAAATATGTTTGTCATGCTCTGCTCTATCGATTATAACCGTTCGGTGGATCTCTATCTGCATGCCATTAATTAGAAACACTTCCTAAAATAGTTGTTACCCTCAGAGGATATGCTCAGGCTCAGATGTTCTGAAGCTTTAAAAAACATAGATGTCATCATCGCCGTTTTCCATGGACTAAAGCACATCTTATGACAATCTGCCGGTTCTTGGTCACTTTTGTTTCCTCGGGAAGACAAATATGAGATTCCGTTGAGCAAATACAAGTGTCGCAAAAACCAAATACCCTCATACTGTAAAGTTTAATATAAAGTTAGGTTATCAGTCATTTAGCGAATTTAATAATTCAATTTCCAATGTTTCAGAACCAGTTTTAATATCAATGCTGCTGTGCACTTTCATGAAACAGAGTCTGCATTATGAATTTGCAACATAAAATAACCGATCGGCAAACTTATGAATAATGAACGTTCAGTTGTACTATACATGAGTCAGGTGAACCGTCAGTCTTGTATTCAAGATATATGGACACAAAACTTTACTGGAGTAAAAGACACCGCTTTGATTGCTACGTATTAAGTTGCGATGACCTTTAAGTTGCGCACGGGCATTGAATGGGTAAGTTTAGAATCACTTTTACTAAAACGCCAACTCATACAGGTAAGCACTTTGCAGACTATGTCACTCGGAAATCTAATTTGTCATTTTGTAAATGCAGCGTTTCTTAACTGTATTTGAATGTCATAGATTCCACGCGAGGTGCCGTCTTATCAAGTAACCATGTTTAGATATATCGCTATATGAATTGACGATATCCCTAAACCATTAAGCGGTATATGTAAATAATTTAACGAGGTCGCCAAATCAGTTTATACATGTCTCTATCTCATTTTTGTTCACATGTGCAAGATTTCTCAAATATATATAGCGATATATCTTAATGATTTAGCGATATCGTGTAATCATTAAATGATATATTTAATTCATTAAGCGATAATAGTAAATCATGCTCATGTAGAGACATCACTGATTCATTCAGCGACAGCTCTAAATATCTGAATTTGTCGACATTGGTAAATGAAATACAGGCATCGTTAAGCCATTTGGTGATATAACTACCTGATACGTATTCAACTATGCCTCTAAACCATTCAGCGAATATTACTAAATCCGTAATGGCTGCATATTGGGTGATGGGTATGGTGAGATGAAGGGAGATAATCCCCCAAACTGACTGAAATTAACAACAATCTCCTGTATATGCTGAAAGGTCCACAAACCACATAAAACTGCAGAGCTTGCAGAACCTTTCATCAAAAAAAAAGCACTTTAACTTTTCTTGTAACGCGATACTGCTGAAACATTTAGAGATATCTCTAATTCGGTCAGGAATACCTCAAATTATAGGCGATATCGCTAAAACATTTCTCACATCAATTATTGAATATCCTTGATCATCTTCGAATGTATTTAAATATTCAGTGACATATCTAAATATTTAGAGATATCGTCAGATAATTTAAACATATTGCAAAATATCATTTAGTCTTAACATAGCCCTTTATATTTTCCTCTGAACACCTATTCCCAAATGAAATTATTACCATAATCTTTTCGATAGCAAAGGTGGAAAACAGACTCTATTTGTAGAATGTACAGGGCAAGCAAACGTTTCTGTGCTCCCCATGAATTGCTGTTTTGTTTGTAAGTAAAATGCAGTGATTTGGAAATATTTTACTCTATCTTCATAGTAGTATTAAAATATATTATTGAGATATAAATTACTTATTAATTACGCACTGTACGTCTTACTGGATACTTTTATTGTGTACTTTACTAAATAAAAAATACCCAGGGAATATTGTGGACACCAATGCTTAACGTGATTGTCGCGTCACTCTGTATTCGTTGTCCATTTGGTGTATGTCTCCTATCCAGAATTCACATTTATGACTTTCTCCGCAAGAAAAGTGGCGTAAATTCTATTGAATTGGCAGGTACACACCTTCCATCGGTTTATGTCAAGTTTTTCACCAGTTGCTTTTGTGCCAATTTTTATCTTTTGGTTGAAAAATGTGACGAGAGTGTCTACCATGAAACCGGTTGTCCCATTCTGTCATGCTCAACACGCACACTTTTGGTATTTTTTATTTGTTTAATACATAACGATGTAATTTTTATTTATATTTGTGTTCACTAGTTGCTTCTTTAAAACCTCTTGCTTTATTCACTTCACGTTTGATGATGGCATGCCTTGAAACCCCCTAAAAATGTCGGCACTGAACTCATGTCCATATCTTAGCAATACTTGCTCTACAAAATAATCATTTATTGTAAGTTAGTAGACACAGCACGTCCCCCACAGAAGTGACAGTTGCTGCATCGTCTCAAAAACAACCATTGCCGCTTATGTATTGCCATTTAGTGGTGAATTAACTTGACATGTCTGTAATTGAATGAACAAAAAATGTTATTATTTCCTTGATTGAAATGTGACATACCATTCTGCTCCTGAAGTTTCCCATTGAGATCATTAACTCAAGCTTATCAACAACACAAACAAGAACGGTAAGCGAAACAACTTCAAGAAACTCACAGACTTAGCAATGTGATGGACGGGACATGGCCGTGACATCATAAGCTTTAAGCAGTGATAGGCTTGACGAATGATGTTGTTACACCCTTTTCTGGAAAAGTGAAATGGTCCACTTTTATGACCCTATATTTGATGATCTGCTCTTCCTTTTAATGCAGAAGTATGTAAAACTTCACATACTGTCCGAGCTGACGGTCCACCATGGAATCTTTCTCCGTTACATTCAGAACCTGGGTAAGAAACCGGTGACGTTTTGAATGGTGGGTACAACCCAGTCGTGCTGCCTTGATGTTGCGCATGGTAAGACTGTGTCCCACAGAAACCAAGTCCAACGTCCGCCATCGTACTGGCAATCCTACGGGTCTATTATTAATAGCATTTTCGTGTGAGCTAAGTTGATCCCAAAGGCACAATTGACTTGCGTAAAGGAGTTGACTTAGACATCAACGATACAAACATTTTGCTTTTATTTCCCTTCTATTTCTAATCTAATCTGCTGTGTGGCAGGTAGACTCTAGGGGGAGGAAATATATCAAAATAATGCTCCTTGGATATGGAAAGACTGCCTACATGATGAAGCAAGGGACAGCTTCAACCGATGCCACAAAAAGCAGTAGTGGTATATAAGGCGTTAAACGTGCTGGATAATCCATAGAAAAGGTAGTGCTTTTAGCTATGGTCATTATGGCACATTAAAAGGTAATAAAGTACATCAAGTGATTCCCTCTAGCACTGATGCCACGTTGAAAACTCGTAACAGCCAAGGTACTTCACTGACCGACCACCGCGCCCTCCATGTCATATGCCACCTGATGAAATTGTAAAAAAATTGCTTTTATTGTCCTGTGTCGATTTCTTTAGTTTTGAGGTATTGGAAGTTGGTTATCAAACAGTATCAATGCAGCTGCTGAAGGTGACCTGTTACAGACGTCAAAGGTATGATCTAGTACTAAGTAGATTGGCCATCAGGTCGTTCCATCGACCTGCTTCAACAATAGCTAGTAACAGGCCACAATGATCACCCAAGGTCGACTCACGCATCGGCATCAACTCTTTGGTGAATCCGCATACCCCCAGGGCACTTTACGTATTTCTTTGCCTACGGTGAACCTAAAATGAAACTGGAGGGACAATGAAAATAGGGGGCCACTGTGATTGTGGTTATCAGGTGATTAGATCACTCCAAAACCAAAACCAAACAGTGAAGGAATTCATTTCGAAACAATATCGGCAGTTCACTGCACATGACCCTGGTGTGAGGAAAATAAAGGGTGACGCACATACATCTTAAAGCTTGGCGTGCGGCAACCCAAGTGTTGAGAGCTACTGGTCCTCATCGAGATGAGAAGCTCAGGAGATGCGATTAGGTTGGGTTTGGCAAAACCTTATATCTTGCTTGACGGTTGACCTTTCTGTGTGGTTGTCATTTCGCTTAAAGAACCTTTATAAATCACAAAAACGTATTCTGTTGTACCATCATACGTGTTGACTTCTGAGGAAAGAGCCTGAATTATGTTAAATACTTACCATATTGTTCAGATGCTAGCGGTGGGCTTTTAGTCCAAGCCGACTTTAAAGGCAAATGATCTGAACTGACTCTATAATGTGCTAAAAAATATTGTGCAGTTCTTAAGAATTACATCTAATAAACTATCAAGGTGTTCAGATCCTCTTTCAATAAGTACAAACGTAGTGGTGCATTGTGAGGGAAACCAGGGCTTTGTGAAGGTTACGGACTGAATGATTTTAGACAGATCTCAATAAGACACATGGCTTTTATGCAAAAATCGATGGCTGCTCATGCTGGCGAGCCACTTCACTGCAGCTAGATTGGTGTCATGCACCGATACTGCGCATCTCTGACCGACAAAACTCTTCTCATTTTTCATGGAATTATAATTCACACCTTGCCAAAGCTTTTCGCACATTTTGACAAATTAAGGTCAATGTCTCACCGGACACTAATTCATCTCTTTGCTGAAATTAAACGATCCTCGATATATGTGAGGAATAAGGGCACAGCTTGTCTTGACAATAGGATGTCGCTGTAGCAGTCAACTGAATTATGATTTGTTTTACCTTATTTATCCTTGCACAAGTACGTTTGACTTTTAAAGTAATTTTACCCAACTGATGGTTTACGTATAGGTTAAAGAGACACATTCACGACAGAATAGGCTGGTAAAATGAAATTTGTACGGATATTTTATTGTGCATTTGTTTTAAGCGAAGGAACATGTTCCTGTATGTAAAATTCTAACATGTCAGGATTAACTGAAAGAGCAACATTATAAATATCTTGGCGGATCCCAACCTTCACAATTAACAGTATCCAAGTACTGAAACACGGTGGCATCTGGTGGTCTACATAGACGTCCATAAAGGCTCATACATCAATCATTTAAGATTGTTTTTGTAGGTAATAAATTAGTGGCAAGAAGAGGTATAAAGTAGACCAACCTCTGATGAATAAATCAACATGAAGAGTCTACTTCCTTCAAATGGATGGATCATCTGAAGAGTTCATTAAGATTGATGGGTGAATCGACATAGAAATACCGGTAGGCGCAAATACTGTTTGGGTGTACCATTCGATATGTTTCATGTTTGGATTCACAAAGTTCCAAGCGAGTGGACAGGGGATTACAAAGGCCATACAGAAATTTGAAAAGTTGAGCTTTATATGAACATGATTCAAAGTTATGGGTAAAGATAGATTGATAAATAAGTACCCATATCATGAGGAAACAATTAGTCAATCTTTTCACATAAAATATGGAAGAATGGCCTTTCAACCTAGCCGTCTACTTACTCTTCGGGATGGAGTCAAAAGTCATGCAAAATTACATTTATCCAATCCGTAGAGCGACAGCTTTTTCTCAAATGTAATTCATACGAATTTCCACATAAGAATATGGGGGAAAGAGTCTGGAAAAAATTCTTGTCCATTGTTTGATGATGATGATGATGATGATGATGATGATGATGATGATGATGATGATGATGATGACGACGACGACGACGATGACGACGACGATGATGATGATGATGATGATGATGATGATCATCATCATCATCGTTATTATCATTATCACTATTATTATTATTATTATTATTATTATTATTATTATTATTATTACTATTTGGTTTTTTTGCGTGTTTCTGTGTACGTCTTGCTCTCTGTCTCAAAACCTGTTTGTTTAAGGGAGAAGAGGTTGAATGCCGAAATAATAGTTTATTCAGCCTCGATTTCACCTATCCCTTTGTGATCAGGTGTCTGATTACCTTCAATGTTAGACAGGCATTTGTGCAATGCATTATGTTACTCATGCGATGTTATGTGGCTTGAATTCCGTAACTTACTTCAAGGGACGTTAATGCACATGTACAGAAGAGACTCAATGTAGTAAAAGCACATGTGTGTGGTGATTGAGCACTCCTTGGATGGTAGCTGACATTGAGTAGCGTTATTTTGTGATACACTGTACAGATATGTGAGATTTACTTTTGTGATCGCAAAGAACCAGTAGCCATAACGTAGTTTGGCCTGCAATGTATGTCACTGTAAAGAGACATACGACCGAGCCAGTTAAATATATTTTGCACCAAATGAAGGCCTGTCAGTATTTTGTTGCATTGCATGTACCAGGGGACCCGTTAATATCACATGCTAATATGAAGTCTTCAGCCGCACGTTCTCCATAGCCTCACAAGAAATGGATTCCAATTATCGACTCATCCACAGAACACAGCATACATTGTCTCACGAAGACACCACCAGTGAGGCATTTATTGCAGAAACCATCAAACAAGAGGTGTCTGTTGTTAATGCACAGTAGAAGCTTACGCTGTTTGATTTGGGTTGCAGTTAATAAGTTAGTCTTGCGAATGCCGAAGAATGAAGCGGTGGACAGCCAACTTGACGGCACCATCTGGAGCAAAGCAGCACTCTGTGGAAGGTGTCACGTTTTAAACTTAACACATGCCGAGACATTAATGTACCCGGTACGAAGAACATAGTAGATATAAAGCAATATGTTCCCGTTTATTGGAAGGTTTAAAAAAAAAAGACAGTGCAGATTAATAATCATTTAACAAAATATAGTGTGGTTAAGGTATTAATCAATGTATATAGCTGCCCTTGAACTGTACATGTAAGTTGCCATGAAGGGCTGCACATAGTCTTGTCCTGCTCCTATTGCCTAAAATCCCCGGCATATAACATGTCGTCGGCATCAATGTTTATTTTATTCATTTATGAATGCAATCATCATTGTAGCGTATTTAGAGAGTATCTCTGTTCTTAAAAGGAGCTTTTCATAAACAACTTTAGCACATTACACAATTATGTGTACAAATATATACAAAGCTACAAATAACATAAATAACATAGATAGATAGATAGATAGATAGATAGATAGATAGATAGATAGATAGATAGATAGATAGATAGATAGATAGATAGATAGATAGATAGATAGATAGATAGATAGATAGATAGATAGATAGATAGATAGGTAGGTAGGTAGGTAGATAGATAGATAGATATTTTAGCCCTCGCTCAGTAAGAAAAATTTATGCTGCATTACCGGTTAAATTGTTGCACTGTCGTTGATTATCAAGTGTTTGTGCTTTGTCGTGCACACATGCCTAGGGCACAACTGATGGTCAATAAAGCACAGTATTTCACATAGCCAAACAGCGTTTGGCGTATTTTATTCAGTTAATTTATACGAAAACCCGATGGGAGTTTTGGCTTCCAAAGTGGCTAAACAAAACTCGGAGTAGGTTACATCACCCTGTAGATAATACAATACAGCTGTAGCTTGCTTGAATAGTTTTCATCAGCAATAAATGAGCAGCACTTTTTGGCGAATTACAAACACATGCATATGCTTGGAGTGCTTTTAAGGTACTACTACCTTTATTTACTGCACGGTTCTGAAGTAATGAATTATTTTCATTGACTTGCCAGCGACATGCTGCGAAACTACATTTAGGACATTATTCACCATCTCCGGCAACATACTCTCGGGTCAACTCCCGATTCAAAAAATCGTACGTCAATGTTACATGATTCAATGGAGAGATGCAAGAAGAAGTCAATTACAACCCAAATGTAAGGATCTTTGCAATTCACTTAATCCGTGTTCATTCACATTTCAGCCAAATAAATGCTGAAGCAATCATCATTCAAATAGTTTTTCCCCTATTTTCCTGTATTTTTTCTAATTACAAGTAAGCTGGGTACTCAACATATGCGTGGCACAGGTATAGATTCTCTTCTTTATATCAAACCAGTCACAGCATGTATATTGGTCGCGCTATTTCCCTTTATAATCCCATTTTATGAACGTACCAATTTGAATAGGTAAGTTCACAAAGACCGTGTAGGTTTTCGACTTTTCTAGATAATGATACTAAAGGGAGCTCCAGTCTACTCATCATGCAAGCCTACAGTCTACGGTTGTTGACCATTTCGGTCAAGATTCAAATTATGTTTCGAGCTAAATAGCACGTTACCTAAGCAGGACTCAGTGATAAATAGAAATGATACCTAAATTTAATATTCAGGAAAACTTTTCTAATCAAAGGAAAGGCTTGCTTTAAAAGTTCTCTGTTTCAAGTCAAATAACGCGTTACCTTGTACGGGTTCAGAGACTAATAGAAAATAACACCAAAGTGCAACTGCGATTTTTTTTTCTTATCAAAGGAAATATTAGCCTGTGAACAGTCCTAGAAACAAATTAATAAACCAACACTTGGTTGTAAAATAAACGGTATATTGTGTTTGTGTCTTTTTGCCCAAAACCACTTCCTAGTAGTCAATACCCTATTCCGCAGTCCGAACTCTTTACTCTCCATAAGCTAAGCTGTCCCTGTCTAACGTATATACATATGGAATTACTATTGTCCATATTGCACACGTTCCTCTGTTAAATTTTGACATAGGCTGTATAAGCCGAAATTAAGTAAAGGGTCTTCAGCGAGTAACTACTCAGCATGTTTCAGAGCATTTTACCCGTACATGTCTCTCTGAGTAGCGGCTTCTTGTCTAAGCTAAATATTCAGCGACGACAACCCACATAATAAAGAGTAAATATGAACGTGGCAAATGATGAATTAGCTGAATACATGAAGTTTTGCTTATAAATGCAGAGCTTCATTGTGAAAGAAGAATACCTGTCAAACAAACCATAATTACTAAATTTGTATAGTACAGGTTCATATAAGAACAATTTGACTTACCCCTGAACCAATATGTACCCTTTCTAGCTGGACAGCCTATCATAGTTAAACCACCCGCCAGTGTACACCTGAAGTGAAAAACAAGCTGGGGCATTATATTCAGTCCCAGTGATAGTAAAATAAACAGTTGCAGCTAGACTACCTGTACAAACTAAGGCAAATCCTAACAAGGACTGCAATAGTGGACATCCTGCACCAGAAATGTAAAACAAACTCCATGATGACACCTACCCCTCAAACAATTAAGCTCTATTTAACTGCCAACCCTGAGTCAATGTATCAACGTAATATGTCAGGTTTCTGACATTTGAGAAAGTCCTGTCAATTTTGAGTAAAATGTGCATTTAGGCGTGTCAGAAAAGAATGGAAGTCCTTATCATTTATGTCAAAAGCATGTTATTAAAACAATGTTTCGCAACAGGATTTTAAGTACAATTAGGCAAGCTTGTAACTGTCGTCAATAGCTGCTTGCTACCTATAGCCCTTGGGGTTTTGACCTAACAGAAAACAAGCTAGCCTAAAATGTCTGAAAGGTGAACATTAAAACAGAATGATGCCAAAAGACAAAGTTAAGAAGCGAAACAGACAAGTCTTAAAAATTGTAAATTATTGTAGCCAAACTTTCTAATAATGTTTGGATATTAACAGCTTAATTATAGGGCAAGTCAGAAAAGAATGAAAGTCCTTTGTATTTAAGTCAAGAGAATGTAATGAAAATATAATATTTCTTCACCAGATATCAAGCACAATTAGGTAAGCTTTTAACTGTCGTCAGTAGCTGCTTGCTACCTATAGCCCCTGGCGGTTTGACCTAACAGAAAACAAGCTAGACTAAAAAGTCTGAAAGGTGAACATTGAAACAGAATGATGCCAAAAGATAAAATTAAGTAGCAAAATAGGTAAGTCTAAAATCTCTTAAATTATTAAAGCCAAACTTTCTAACCATCTCGGGATATTTACAGCATAATATCTAACCTCCTGAAAAGTTAGTAGTATTGCGTGAACTCTGCTGGGAGGAACTCCCAGTACGAGCTGAGTTTACTAGTTTTAATAGATAAGTACCTTTGTGTTTTATTTTGTAATTTTGTGTGAACGTATGTGAAAGTTCTTGAAATTCCACTGTACACTTGGTACCTTTGCTGGGGATATAAGCTTCAAGTCTAAGTAAAGATACATCTCAAAACAAGAATATCACCGACGATGTATGCTTTCTGGAACTGATTCGCACACCATGCTTCTTATGGTGTTCTCTGAGTGAGTTAGCGAGAGGCTTTTCAATTAAACTTCAGCGTTTACTCTTATGGATTTAAGATCCATGTTTACTCAGATAATACAAATCCGAGGCTTCCAATCCGAAGCAGAAAAGGCTAGTTTTAGTAGTAGTAGTAGTAGTAGTAGTAGTAGTAGTAGTAATAGTAGCAGTATCTTAAATGGTGATTATTATTATTATTATTATTATTATTGTTATTGTTATTGTTATTGTTATTGTTATTGTTATTGTTATTGTTATTGTTATTGTTATTATTATTATTATTATTATTATTATTATTATTATTATTATTATTATACAAAACGCTTTATAAGTACCTGGTCTATGTTTCTCAGATCCTATATCTTTACAAAATCATATTTTAAGTAGTTTTGGTCAGTTTACTTTAAAGATATCATGTACAGCTACCGTCAAACAGTCAGTGGATAATGAAACAGATCAGCCATTCCAAATATTAGGCAAGGACTGTCTGCTACAGGAGTACTGTGAAGCCAGGATCTGGACATCTCGTAATTAAACCTAAAATATTAGTAAGCACCATTTTGTTTGGAATGTCATGGGACTGATCTGACTGTTTTAAGCTTAGTTGTGCAGTCTGAGTGGCACCATATACCATGACAAAAACAAATCAAAGTTCAATCTTCGTCATCGATGTGGTTCGCGTTAGAGATACTATTTAGTCACAATTTTTAAAAACCTGCTCTCTCCCCAGACAGTAGCAGGGATGTTTGTAGGAAATGGCCGAGAAGAATACTTTTAGACGGGTAGTTTTCCACACATACATCTGTCGCCGTTCTGTGATACCTCTTGTTTATCACGAATCAACTACTGTCAAGTAATCAGCAGACAAAGACACAGCGACCAAACAGTATACATATGTAGGTTTTCATGTTTATATTGTTGTGTATGTCACTTTCACATGTGTGTGACCCCTGTCTTCTTCTACTTTCACATGTGTGTGACCCCTGTCTTCTTCTACTTTCACATACATTTTGTCCCAAAGTGGTGGCATTGTCAATGATTCTCACCGTAAAAATGCACCTTGCCAGTTATAATGGTGATACGTGTTAACTGTCTCAGTGCCAAATTTCGGGCCGAGTCAACAGCTTTTGTCGGCATGCATTGGAAGCATTGCATCCAATGCACGCCGATAAAAACTGTTGAACTGGGATATTCTCTCTGGAACTAGGGGCATACTGGTAATAGAAAGGTGTCTTTGCAAGGAATACTAATCCAAATTATTCGAGCGATATTTCTTCGATTTTGAAAAATTCTGGTCGTCCCTGTCAGTGATTTTAAAGTCTCAAGATTGAAAGTCTTATTATCCATGTTCCAGTTTTGAATTATTTTTCTGCATTAAGTTCATATGTATGAGAAAAAAATCGGAGACACAGTTAAAAGTAGGAAGGGATGAAACAACCTGTAAATGCAGTCTACTCTTGATATCAGCAGTAAACACCACTTTGTTTGGGATTTTGGTCCAATACATATTTTTAGGAAAATTATACCACCCCATATCTTCAGAATTATGGAAATGTACACGTTTAACACATCAATTTCAGACTTCCTGGGATTTTACAACTCCCTTCTGCACTTAATATTTCATCATCATACAATTTGGACTGAAAAATATCGTAACTCTTCTACCCCCACAGACCAGGTAAACATGGTGGTGGCCACTAGTTCACAGTTATCACCAATTAATATCTAAAATAGATGAAATTGTTCTCTTTCTTTGGTTGAAAACGATGTCTTCAGTTTTATTTGTTTTCAAGAACCACTGCGCCATGATGACTGAAAGATGTTCCATGTCCAGTTACATAATAAGTCAAACCATTTCGAACCCATTGATCAGTAGAAAAATGGCCACAATACGAGAATTTAGGGAACCTATTTTTATGCTAGCAGGTGCTTCTTGTAGAACCGCCACATAACATGAAACATTGAAATGCTGCACAAGGCCAAACAAAGGAATAAGGAGTGCTTGATTGTTATACATACATACATACATACATACATACATACATACATACATACATACATACATACATACATACACACACACACACACACACATACATACATATATATATATTTATATATCCAATGTTCATTTCACAGGAAATCAGTCTAGATGAATTTATTTTGTTTTATTGATATTTTATAAAAGTCCATGCCTAATTGATTAATTTCGGCTATAGCAAAACAGCAACAAACATTGCCCAATAGTCTCAGTGCTACCAACCTGCTACACTTAAAATCCGGGAGCTGGAAAGTAAAATTCAGGGAGATTCGTAAATTGATATGAAATATACAAGAAAAATATTGATAAAATTCAGGAAAGTGGCTAGAAATTGCCAAATATCTACAATTTTTCAAGAATTTTCAGCATAAAATTCCGGGAGTCCCACGGGTAATCCCGGAGTGTTGGCAACACTGTAGTCTCGTCCGTGGATTTCTTCTGAACGTTGATATAGTTTTCAAAAATCAATAAAACGTGTATATACAAATTCGCATCCTTCAAATGTTACAGACATAGAAACGGAGATCTTCCTTCCATATATGATATGTCATTTGGTATCACCCATTTCCTATCTGCCTATTAGAAAAGCACCAGGGACAATCAACATTCTATCAATTTTGTTAAAACAGAATAACAGATGATAGGTTAAGATAGAAATCACCATGATTGTAAACATAAGTTGTTTTGAAATGGAGTTTTACTTGATGACACGATCATGGAGATGCTTATGCATATTGCCCAAAACTTGATGGTCCCGCAAGTTACACAGAGCAGAAGAAACAGTGTGTTTTATAATTATGACTCCCTGCAATCATTCTGGTATTTCACGTGGTAGCTGCACAAATTTTGAAAAGACTTGACAATCCGTTGCACAGAAAAACTGTGACGATGCCCACCTTCTGAATACTCTAGATTGCACCAGAACGCAACAAAGAATGACAACAATGATATAACTTTCACAATAGCAATATATTTACAATTTAAAATTATTACAAAGTAGGTATATGAAATCATATATTTAGCTAGATATTCCAATAGTAAAAGAGTCTGTAGTTAAAACCTAATCCCTGGTGTGGTTATCCACAGCTATTGCCCCACAGTTCCTATTCCTATGGCAGGTGCCAGATAGTCTGGTACAAATCCCACGGAGGTACGGTTTGGTTCCAATGTGATACTCCAAGGCGAGGTGCAAATCCAAATCTCACAGAGGTGCAGTTTGGCTTCAATGGGGTACAAGTAACACCAAATATACATGTGTTATATATATTATATACAAAATATAAGTCCAATCAAAGACTCTGCCAGCACTCCACAGGCACAACGTATAAATGAGTATCTCCTTGGCAATAATAATGGCTCACAGTACCACTGGCTTGAAGTCACACAGCTCCTGTCAATTCTCCCCTAGTTATGAAGGGGTGTACTTTATATATCTAGACTTAGATCTCTCAGTATTTTAGAGTTTTCCAATTAGTCACACATCTCAATTCATTGAGGCCTATGTGGACCACATAATGAATTTCCCCATATCAATGTTTGTCACCATTCCAGGTGATTCTAATTGTTTACAAAATCATGACAGTCACCCCAACAAAGCATGCCAACTCAATGACTCTGCCCACACTCAATGAGTACGGTGATCTCTCCAAATCCAGACAAACATCACATCCATAACAGAACCAAGTCAACATAAGGATAAAGGTGATAATGAGTTTGAACGTATACATTCGATGTGGACGTTCTAGTGTGGAGCGATCAAGAGAAGGGAAATGACAATTAAGAAACTGATACCAATCAAAAAGGTACAATTCAGATTTGGACCCACTGGCTGACGAGGTGTTTAATGACATGAAATGAATGTATCATGTCCAGGTGGCCTCTAAAGATTGGATCTCATAAGGGGAAACTGAAGATCAAGGCTGGCAACCCGAGGGTAGCAAAGCTCTGAGAGCCAAATACGAAATATGGTGGCATCTCTTGTATTATTTGGATGAAACAAAGTCGATAAACCAATGAAACATTTTTCGTCTTATGTATGTATGTATGTATGTATGTATGTATGAATCTATCTATCTATCTATCTATCTATCTATCTATCTATCTATCTATCTATCTATCTATCTATCTATCTATCTATCTATGCATGCATGTGTGTGTGTCTTTGTACTCAACAGGTACATGTTCAAAAGCAAAGCATGTTTACCAAAACATGTTGACCTATGAATTATTTGCTATTGTGAATCACATACAGACAATATAACGACTACCAGTTTATCACCGTACGATTTGATAAAAAATGTCCTGTTGATGGATGTGTATAGTGTGCAAGCGAGAAACTGCGAAAATCTGAGCATAAAGAGACATATACAGGCCTAACCTGCAGTACCGGAATTGAAGACTATATAAAATTTCACAAAAGAGGAACTCAGGTATCATTTTGGCACACTGCCTCTGAAGACGGACGACAGCTGTCTCCTCTATTGCAATAGAAAAAGAATGGAAGGTACATTTTAGGTTGTATAAAAATGTCTTTGTTATTTATTAGTCGCATGTGCATGTATGTGGCCCCAGGTGCGTACCTAAGCAAATTACTACACATATTGATGTTGGGACTTGTTGTTGGGACCTGGACGGGCAAAAATGAGAAAATGGGTAAGAAAGTCGCAGAAATTGGAGTTTGTACGTATAATCAGATCAATCTATACTTGCAGTTTTGTATAATTTATGATAGCAGCCTCAGGACTCGTATTCCAGAATATTTGAGAAAGGTCGATAAAGTACCTGGATAGGTGTTTGTCCTATCTAAAAAATGTTTGCATCATCCAAAATTGCGCATACCAAACATGTCAGGCAGTGGTATTTACGGTTCTGTGGCAAAATTGAGTAAGATGAAATTCATTAATATATCAGCAGTAAATTCAAACAGAGTATACATGAGTTGAGTTGATGTTAAACACTGAGAAAAAATATCATGGCAGTCTCTTGACTTTATGCAA
The DNA here is from genome assembly GCA_964020975.1 of Hermodice carunculata. Taxonomy (NCBI): domain Eukaryota; kingdom Metazoa; phylum Annelida; class Polychaeta; order Eunicida; family Amphinomidae; genus Hermodice; species Hermodice carunculata. The sequence goes on from OZ026619.1 coordinate 6,830,726, forward strand.
TAGTCTACTATCTCTTTGGGAGTATTGAGCGGTCCCAAAGAGACCTTTCAGTTGTTGCAAGGATCACAACGATGGGTGATATCTCTTTTTTTAACCAGACTGTGTGTATGTAATTTACGTGCACTAAATTTTCAATCGTATTTTAAAGTCCATAAATGTTGTCCGGCAATATTTCAAAAACGCAGTTCACTATCATTTCTGGCCTCTGAGACACTCCTTACGTAAAATGCTAGATTTCCATTGCATGCAACAGCATTTCGAGCAGCACCAAGGAAATGGTGATTGCGCACCAAAACCAACAGACCCTGTGGTGTAATGTGTATGACAAGTCGTACAAACAAGACATTTATCCAGAGCCGTCCAGGTTCAAGTCCCTCTGATCCCTTGGTTTTAATTTTTATAAAAGGTGAGGCTAAGACCTCAAAAATCTAATATCAATTACCACAAAAATCGCCTCAAAGACGAAACAAATGTGCACTTCTTTCACTGAAATCAATGTGGAAGCTACTGGTTTGAACAGTAGATGCATGATATGAATGTAATTGACTATGGGTTTTCGGCTGATATTAGATAAGATCTGAAACTCTTGAAGGTGAAGCTACGAAAATATGACGGCGATGCAGGTCACCACACTGATCCCTTAATACATAGCCCTGCGATCCTTAACATTAATTTCCTTATTATTCTAAACATTAACAAGGCACGTACAAGTTCCAACATGATTATCAGATATGGTGTCACACCCCTTTTCTCGAAAGAAACGAAAGCGCCTCATTGTTTGAGGGACCTACTGAGGTACTGCTCCCAGCAAACTGGAAGTCATCATGTATCCCGTCATAGCCCCTTTGGTCTTCCGTGAACTGAAAACGATACTTGAGGCCTATTTCATTCATAAATTTGTCACAGTTGATATGATTTTCCCTTCATAGAATTTTGGATTTTATGCAGATAAAATTCCATGATCGCTAGTAGAAGGATTTTTTTCAAAGCAAATAAGGAGGCATGAGGCTATAATATTATAAGGAAATTGGAATGACAAGACAACATGCACCGTAGCACCATCGTATCTGCTTTATGTGACCACATTTGACCTGTCCAGACCAAGAGCAAAGCATACTAAATCTGCTCTAAGAAATTTAAAATCCATTTACTGTTGTATTGAGGAGTTTGTAACAAATTTATGTGGTACAAAAGCCTACAGGCATAACTTTGTACATGTTTGGGGGGATTCGTTGGGGTCGGGGTTTTTTGGTTTTTTGTGTGTTTTGTTTCTTGTGGGTTTTTTTGTGTTTTTTTTTTTTTTTTTTGTTATTTTTGGGGGTTGGTTTTTTGTTTGTTTTTTTGATAACCCTAACACTCAGTTCTGCTTAATGTACTTATATCCAACGCATTTACAAGCAATATTGAATCTCCTCCCTACATTTTGAACTGCCATCGTTTCCCCTGGTTGCAGCGGGACTTTTTGCCTTCTCCATGCATGGGCTACAAAATTCCGTACATCGCAGCAGGAGTATGCCACAGAACAGTCGCAAAACATTAAGTGCGATGCACAGCCAATGGCTATTGACCAATCATAAGCCAAAAAGATACTGATTAAAATGGGATTCAGATATGTTACACTTATATCATGAATTGGACATAGAAAGCGCACTATTATTTTACGCAGGCATGCATAGGTAAAAATAACAACTCCTCCAGGAGAATAAAGGGGTACCTTAACAAGACTGAATATGAGGGTAGGCCTTTACGCATGTTGGGACAACTGATAGAAATAATTTTGCAACCATCATCGCAAACATGCTTTTATGCTAGGTCTAATGTTCATGACACCAATAAGACCTTAGATGATTTTCTTTTTATTTTACTAGATCTGCCTATGTGCAGAAGAGTAAATGCAGGAAATTTTTTTTAAAATTAACATGTATTGTCCAAACCTTATCAAATCTATCAATATGAACATCAGCAGACACAGCAGCTAGACTTGAATAGCCCTCAAGGAATGCATTATGCATTGAACATTCAAACAGGGTAAGATGTCGTCATAATGACTGTCATCAAAAATAGAAGTAGGCAACAGTTATTAACAATGTTAGAGAGGCTGCACCAAAAATCCGAGTAAACAAGAACTATCCATGATTAAAAACCTTCAGTCATCCAACGAACCATGTCAAAATCCAGAAGTTGAAGGTGGACATACCAACAGCTTCATGAAATCATGGCACATGTATGTCAGTAAACGAATATGACATACAGCATGAAGGAACAAATTTCCTTCCTGACTTGTGACAAAAGGTACAAAAAAAAGATGAGTAGTAGTTCAAACAGATTTGGTGCCAGCAACTCTCCACTTTAAGAAATGCCATGCCTCATACACGCATTGTATAGAATGTCGGTTACAACGGTTAGGTTTACATATTTATTCCATATCATTTATATAACATCTTAACTCCACTAGATAGCTATATAATAAATTTTCATTTTTACCCGGAAAGTTCAGAAACAATCTTATTAAAGAATATCCCTGTTTCATGTTTTTTTTTAAAGCAGTAAATGACGGGAATTAAAAGTTGTCAAAAGCAGTACATACTCTAGCAAAGGCAATTAAATTTGACAGGGCGACACCATAAGCTGGCCTGACTGGGATGGTGCTATCCATATAGGGGTAATATACTGTGTTAAATTCAAAAGCATCATGTTTGTCATATAATTTAAAATTATATTCACTATTATCTTTACACATCATTATGTCTACAAATGAACATTTCTTGTCATTTTCTGTGGTGTCTTTTAATTTCAAATTACCAGGGTATATTTGTGGGATATATTCTCAAAAGCCTTTATTTTTTATGTTTAATCGGTCATAAATATATCTATATGCCAACTTAAAACTTTTATCCTGCATACTTTCTCTTTTGACAGCTTTCTTAGAAACGTATACTCGTGGTAAAATAGATGTAAATTGGTCCAACGGTGTGCACAATTAGTACCCATTCAAAAACCAATTTTCTCTTAAAGGATGGAATCTCCAAAACGAAGGTCTTCCCGTGAATTGGTTCACAAACTAAATTCCAGGCACAAGACAGTATGATGAAGATGGGCCATTTACATCTGTTACAGGGTCAAAGCCCAGCCAGCGGGAGCCCATGTGAGGTCCCTTCAAACATAAAGAGGCCGAGACCAAACCAGCTCAGTGGCGTTACCCAGTCATGGGATCCCTAACCCTTGTGCCTGTCATCAGGGTTTCCCTGGGACATGAGAGAAGAGTCGTGATAAACAGGATAACACCTACACTATTCTTACTTTGCATCAACTTTGTAACGAGTATTGGTAAAAATGTACATTTTCATAGACAATTGGTGAAAAGGGATAAAGAAAATGTGAAAGGTTGCCCACTTTTCTACCTATAATGCGAGGAAAACTGTGTATGTCCACATCCAAATAATAGTGATCACTGGTGTTTGATCGGTATACAAATATTTGAGGTTCTGATATATCAATGTAAATGAATGCTTCTCATTTGAGACAGACTTCTGATGAAAGAGTGGTCATTCCAACTGGGCCAACCTTAAAAGCATTTCTATTGTGTATAACCCTTCAGCATGGTCTAAAAATACAGAAAAAGCACCAGGTCGTAATCTGCTGAAACAGACTATGATCGGCTACATAATTCTTACAGTGCTTTTCTCTTGAAGCCTCATGAGAAGTACAAAGAGTACAAGGTGGGTCTGTTTTTCAGGCAAGCTGAGTGGAAACGCTGGGTCACAGACCTTTCTAACTGTTATATCGACACAAGTCAGCGATGCATGATCAGCCATCCGCTTTTTATTTTATTTATGAATAAGTTCATCTTGTCTGTCAAGCAAAGGGTGCTCAAGGTGTATTTATTACTGAGGAAAATGACACTGAGCAGCTTCTATGGGAATGGTATTGTTGATTTGGCTGATACTATCACTTGTCTCCAGAAACAGATTCACATAGCCGGGATTTTTTTTTTGCTCATCTCAAAACAGAATTACATACTCGGGGAATTTTCTGATCAATTTTGTATGCAAATTAATTTAACTAAACAAAACTTGTTTAGGAATACAAGCTTTTTGCAGATGAACAAGAAATTTAATTTTAAGCATGAAACAATTCCGCAATAGTCTGATTATAAATATGTAGGGCTCTTAGTATCATCAAGATTATGATGGTCTGTGGCAGCAAAATCTTTGGCAAGCCAAGTGCAAAAAGTCATTGTTACAGTGTTTCAAAAGTACGGTCAGTAAACTACCATATAACATGGCATTCTTTATATGGAACTGATTGGTTGCACCAATTTTACTACATGGATCAGAAATCAGGGATACAAATGTATGGAAGAAATAGAAATAGTGTAAGTTTAGTTTTGTAAACAATGGTTTGGTTTCCTTCAAGGTTTACCTGATGGCACTGCCATGGATTCCAATAGGTATCTGAAATGTTGCCATAATATGTTGCTTGCGTTGGTTGGTGTGGAAAATATACATGGGCAAAGCCTTGTAAGTCTTTTTTATTTAAAATTGGTTTTGGCTCTATCATAGCACCACAAAAGGCAGAAACATGTTTATTCTGTATTTAAACATGCGAGTTGAACCATGAACTCTGAATTTTTATTTCACAACAGTGGATGACATCATGCCAACTTTGGTGTTGCTTTCAATGTCAGTTTTGCATGAACAAACCTGAACTTGCATTCCCAGGTATATTATGGGTTGTTACGAGGTAGGAGACGAACAGCCAGGCGTTTTCATTTTGCATTGGAATCTGCAGCTAATATTTGTACCCAAGCACATTTTAAAGATGAACTTTGTGTGCTTATATCAGGTATACCTAGATCTTTTTCTTAATTTTTTGAAGCAATCAGATGTTTCGTTTTTTTTTATTTTGTTTGGCTTTTTGTTCCAACTATAACTAAAGATAATTCTTTCCACAATTTCCATCAAATCACTCGAGGGATATGGGATAACTGATGCAATATATATTGAGACATAAGCATGGTCTAATAATAACAGTTTTGCCAAATAAAGTGAATCTCCTCATTGAAAACATTTAAATTACATTATGCATTTTATTGATTTGCGGTTCGTCGTTTTAATTGGTCTTTCTCGCTGACAGTTGGGGATATTTTAATACACAAAACTGTAAATGCATTGTTGGTTATGTTTAATTGTATCTGTAGTCCGGTCTGTATACTTCAAGCTGCCAATCCTTGATAGTTTAGTCCCAACTAGGTTAACTTTAAATCCTGAAATTTTATTGAATTCTTCTAACACATAGAATAGCTGCTTTATGCTGTCTTCTGGCAAACACAGAGAAAGAGGTGCCATCTGCCTTAATATGCATTCTTTTGAGTCTATTGTAATGCCTTTAATTTCATCATCTTTTTCAAGAGTTCTTGCTAGAATTTCTTCAGCCAGAATAAAGGAAAAAGTTTACAGAGAGACTGCCTAGTGGGACACCACTCGTAATTTTCACTGCATTTGAAGACCAGCTATGGTTGACTACATAATGGGGCAATAATGTTAGACGAAACTCCTTGTGCATGAGCTGTATTTAAAGACCAAATGAGTAGACATTTTACACGACTCCAAAATACTTAGTAATACTCGCAATGAAATCCATCAGAGCCTTGTAATTTATTATTAACCATTGTATTTAAGATTTCTGCTATTTCAGTCTCTGTGAAGTTTCGTTCACAGGATTGTTTACAACACTTGAATTTTTGACAAAATGAAGACTTTTATTAGCATTTGATAAAACCGTGCAAATTTTCGTATCAGGATATAATCAATATTGGAATTAAAATCAGTATACTGTGAAGTAATAATGTGTACCATGCAGGCGTACCAACTCGAAAGACGTTTGAGCCATTTTTGTTGTGAGCTTCACTTCACACAGTACTAATTGGCAACATGAACAAATATATTTGTTGTAAAACCAAAACACCACTGCACTTGTTTGCGTTTGATAAAGGTCTATGCCTTGAAAAAAACATAATTGCTTGTGCTGAAAATCGCGCAACATCAATAAAAATATGCATGCATTGAGGTTGGGTCTATCCCCCAATGGAGTTAGTGTTTGCATATTCTGCTGAATAGTGCAAAAGAAATATCTTGGATATTACTCTGTGGAAGGCCTGTTGAAAGCACCTTGTGAACATGTTTATATCTTTGTTTCTTCAACAAAACAGCCGCAAACATACACGACTTCTCTTCCACTGCTTCATTTCAACACTGCGTGATTTTCTTGTTCTAGCAAAGCCGTGATGACACAGCCTCCACTATGCACCCACCCCGCCCCAGAAAAGGGCTACCAACGAACCAGGCCCTGAAAGGACAAGAGTCAGGGGCTGAACATCAGTGGCAGTAAATCCAGTAAATAAATTTACCTTTAACTAGACATCCTCTATCAGTAGTGTACTATTGAGGAAGTATGGTGTTTTTCTGGCAATATCACTAAAACTTATTAGTGTCAAAAATACTGAATATCCTACTTAGACGTTACATTTCCTAATCCAATGGTAAATAACTGGTTTACTCGGGACGTTTTAATGGGGACCAAAAGAGATTCGAGTACCAATGTAAACCAAAAACAACCTATTTTGCCTGATATCTTAAAACCGATATTTAAAGTCGTTAATTTTTCAATAGGCCTGACTCCTGCTTCTGGGCAGCAGGACTTGTCGCTTACGTTTTTTTTTTTTTTCAAATGCAACTTCTTCCCTAAAAGTGAACAAAACTTTACAGCAAACTTCCATTGCAGTTGATAGTTGTAACTGTCTATCAATGGGAGCTTTCAATTTCAGTACATTTGTATAATCCAGTGTGACCAAAGGGTGGTACACATTTTGATGCCACATCTGTAAGAAGCTTGTCTCTGTTTTGTGACAGCCCTTCTTCATAGTGGCCATGAAGCATGAACAAACAACCCGGGAATCCACTGTTTTATACTAAAATCAAGATACACAGCACATTCGTATTTATTCACCAGGTTTTATAATGAAACTGCAAGATTTTTAGTGTCAGAACTTAGGTCATAGATTTACAATAATTGAGTTACGTTTACGTTGGAAGAAATGGTAGCACCAGACCTCATTAGGAAAATTGGCGCAGTAACGCCTATCAATGCTACATTACTATACCAGTCCCTACTCAAATCTCAGCAACCCGCAGTATGGCTTCATGTTTACATCATAACTCTGAACAATTAAGGCTTGGGGATTTTGAGGACGTGATTTTGAGATGGTTGTAGTTATAAAGTTGTAAAGGGGATGGGATACCCTGTCCCTGTCAGGGGACGTCTTCCAATGGGAAACACCTTAACTCAGTCCATACAAGTCCCTGACTTTTCCGTATATTTACCTAGATTTAAGACGACAATAACATATTTAAATTCTTCATGAAAAGAGCTTTCATTCAAGTACCAACATTTCTATAGCCGTAAATTAGTGGTTCTGGCACTCTCTGGCAAGTCATTTCTGCAGCTGCCGCAAGAGCAACTGCAGCATGACTTGCCAGGTGGTGCCAGAACCACTGACCAAGACCTGTGACCATAGTATGGAATGAGTTAAACCTTAGAGTTAGCTTGAAGTCCCAAGGCGGCGGGGGAGCTTTGCACGGCTACCATGGCAGGCATAGTGCACCCCTTTATGTTTCATGCAATAAATTGTTCTCTGTGCCAAACAATAATGGTGTTTAGTTCTATGCATATATGATGAATGTAAGTTCTACAAAGCTGCCTGAAACATTAAGGTTTATGTTTATTCATTAATATAGTTTTGAATGGATTGGACATTTGTTGACTGGTTAGGATGGCCTTGTTTTACTTTATATGCTTATTTTTCACTGTTTACTAACGATAGATCAATGAAAGAATAGGAGGTCTTTTGGTGACCTCGAATTTCTGGAACAACAGAAAACATCATTTGTATGCTTGTAGCTGATGTAACAAGAAATGTTAAGGTGGCACAAACAAAGCTTGACACTTCGAGAAGTGCTGTCTTCAACCCGCTTTCCTGTTTTAGTTTTTAATTTTAGACCCATAAAACTATATATATTCTTGTTGCTAAAGATCTCTAAATTATATATACACCAAGAAAAATTGTGAAAGTCATTTTTTAGGGGCGAAAAACAGACATTTTAAGAAAGGGTCCAATTTGAAGAATTTTCTCGGGATTCTCGGAATTCCTGTCAAGGCCAGTCTTTCAAAGAGTGCTCTTGGCACCTTGATGTTAACGTGAAGTCCAACAGGAGTGCACTTTGGGTGACTCCCACGGAAGCAATAGCGTACCCACCCTCCAGTCCGCAGTTTGCATAGGAAAAATAGTAAGTTATACCAAACAATGATGTGATTCAGTTTATGAATAATAGTTAGTTATGTGACAGGTATATCAGGTTTGGAACTTTTTTCCTACAGATTTCTGACACGGGTACCTGTTCTTAAATCCGTTAAAAATCCCACAACTCTTTGTCCCGTAATTTTTTATTCATGGTTTTCAACTAGCACAAAAACGTTTACAACATTGATTGGTTTTAAGTTATCCGTATTTATGAGATGCATACAGTGTTTCTTAAATATCATTGCACAACACTTTTTAAATGTCTTATGCCTCAGAATGTTTTTTATACATATAAAACAATGCAATATGAGATAATACTATTAGTGTGCCATGAAAACATTATTTTGATATTTTTCATTTTTGATAATATATCTACATGATAATTATATGATCGTGTCAGCCACTATGATAAACAGGAGATTGTAGTTCTAATTACAGGTGTGTGGGTGCCTCCTCGTCTCTGTGTAGCTTTCCTAAAAATGCTGCAGGGAACATGAGGCAGACCAAATACCTAGTCACAATGATCCAATGGACGATCTTATCTCATATCATCTATCCTGTAGGCTCAGACGTCTGGTGCCAGGTGTACTGTCGGTCCTAGATGGCTCACATCTGGTCAATGCTCAGCTACACTGAATTGCCACGTAACTTTTGTCGGAATCCAACACTAAGGTGGATTAACAACCTGCAGAAATACTGTGTTAATGAAAACATCTGCAAAACAAATCTGTACATTCAATACGGTGATCAGAAATTTTAAAACAAAGTTAAACACAGCTATATGTCCAAACATATGGCCAGTACAGCTAAACAACGATAAAACAGGCACCTGACAAGTTCCTTTTCCCTGCACATTTTCCATGGTCTATCTTCTATAAATAGGATTGGTAATAAACATTTTGTCGCATCTTACTCAAGTGGCTGTTTTATTATTATCAAACAGCAGGAAACATTGACGTTAGTCATTCCAGAGCATGGAATCATAAATTATGAGTGATCCATATAATACCAGTGTCTCGAGCGGCCGAATGAGAACTTATCAAAATATCTGTAAGAAACATTCCAACAAGATATGATATCACAGGTTCACCAAATGGCTTTTCAATACAATGTTTTAGGGTCCACATATTTAATTATATTTCTCTATAAAGGAAGTATATGTCCTGACATATTCTGTACTCACATTGTCTGTTCTTATTTTTTTCCAATTACAATAGGTGACTTAAATGCAGCAGATATCCATAGTGAAGACGACCTTGCTGACATTTGGTGGGGAAATCTGGATTTAAATCAAGTGCACCAATAAACATTCAAACACGGAAACCGACTGTTTAATGGTGTTACCTTGCGGGTTTGGGTTACCGTCTTGAATGTGCATTATCTTTGCGAAAATGAAACATGTCCATAATGTTATGATTTAAGTTTGCCACACAGACTTTTTACATTTAAAAGGACTTCTTGTACTTGTCTGCGGGATCTCGTGCTAAAGTACTGAACAAAGAGCATTAACCTGGCTTTTCTTTTTGTGTATTTTGATGTAAAAGCATTAGTATTAAGCCCGCTAGTTTGTTTCTAGCATTACTTTGGTTACTTAAGATCTTTCAGACCTTACACTTATCGCTTTTTGATGCACCTGGCAGAATACCAAAACCTCTGTGCTCTTGTATCTTTCAATTTGACACAAATAGCCAGTGTTTTCTCTACTCTATATACTTTTTATCGCTTTTTGATGCACCTGGCAGAATACCAAAACCTGTGTGCTCTTGTATCTTTCAATTTGACACAAATAGCCAGTGTTTTCTCTACTCTATATACTTTTTATCGCTTTTTGATGCACCTGGCAGAATACCAAAACCTGTGTGCTCTTGTATCTTTCAATTTGACACAAATAGCCAGTGTTTTCTCTACTCTATATACTTTTTATCGCTTTTTGATGCACCTGGCAGAATACCAAAACCTGTGTGCTCTTGTATCTTTCAATTTGACACAAATAGCCAGTGTTTTCTCTACTCTATATACTTTTTATGATACATTTAGATTTTTACTCCTTAGAAAAGAAATGATTTTACCGTCAAACCTTTCCTCTAATCTCTAATTACACACCTTAAATTATGTACTGGGTAAAAGAAAGCTTCACCGGTCAAATCATTTACAATTTGAAGACACAGCACAATCATCTTGCAGTTGCGATTTCCAGGTAAGTAGTCTCTCTGTGCAGGTTTCTCATGGCAGTTTTCTTATTCTCTATGGACCTTTTGTCACTTTAATATTTCCAGACTCCCACAGCTACAGCCACACACACACACACACACACACACACACACACACATACATATATGTATATGTATGTATATATATATATATATATATATATATATATATATATATATATATATATATATATATATATATATATATATAAAGGTGGTAGGTGCAATGCAACTGGCACACTGACCTCATTTGACCCTTAGGACCAACAGCCTTGGAGTAAGCATCAGTCCGAGTGAGGAGGCGACTTCTGAAGTGAAAACATCAGAGTTACATAGAGTTAGGCAGCTGACAGTAGAATCCAGTTGAAACCGGAAACCGTCTTTCTAGCATGGAACTGCACTTAACCGACCCACCCACCCCCCGTGCTCAACCACCAATATGACACCTGCCCACATTGTGGGTAGACTCCATCTGTTTCAGCTCCATTCAACCTGGAGATCTTAACAGGACCTAGTTGCAAAACTGGCAGGTACGGGGGTGGTATATAGTTTGTTACGGCAGTGGACTCCCATGTCAGACCAGCAACAGGCTGGGACGACAGGACAAACTGCCTGATACTGTTCAAGATAAGGTTAACTAGGCACGAAGCCCTGAAAGGCCCACTAAGAAATGTGCTGACCTATAGGCCTGCATCGAATCTAAACCACAAGAGAAGTACAAACCTGAACACGGTGGCTGCTTTGATGGGATTCGGAAAATCTAATGAACTAGTATTGGACCCAAAACAAAGAAGCCTGTTTTGCTCACAAATACATGTCTTCCTCTAGCACTATGATTTCATGTAAGTAGTGCTTGATGAAGGTCATGGACGATTGCCATTGGCAGGCGCACAGAATGTTGACAACTGTTATCCTTCCACAGGGAATGCCAGGAAAGATTAAAGGCTCACACCTCGGGAGCTCTGGCTGAGACAAGCTGCAATGCACCAGGCCTTTCTAGCGAGATCTCATAGGCCTTAAGGATCGTCTGCTTAATCCACAAAGAAAAATGGTGTTTTTACAAACTTACCCTTTATTAGGGTTACTCAGTGATAAAAGGAGGGCAGACCTCCATCCTCGGAGTCCATGTATGCAAGAAAGGTACCAGCAAAGAGCTCTCACTGGGCACAGGGCTCTTTACTCGAGAGAAAGAGCAGCATCCATAGCACAGAGGGTAAAACCACGAAGGCTGTAGCCAAACCTCAAGCCACTTGATTCTTTGCACGGAAGCCCAAGTGAGGCCTAAGAGTCACCTGGGAATGATCAGGCAACTATTGGAGTCAGTCATAAGCCAAAGAATGGATCTCGCTTCTTCAAGCCCACCCCCTCCCCCACACCCCCAGCGAGTGCTAATAGAAAACAAGTTTTCCATGACAGGGCCTGAGGGAAATGAGGAGTGTTGCCTGGTCTAACCAATCTTGGACCACCCTTCCCTTGAGGTCATGAAGAAGAGACTCGAGCATGGGTAATGACATGTTGGAGAATGACGCCTCAAGGATGGATCCCCTGGCATCCTCCTCCAACCATCAGAAAGCCTTGGCAGATGCCGTGATGGATCTTGGCTGCCAAGCAACAAACACCTCCCAGTCTTAGTCCACCAGCAGTGGACCTATCGGGACGATCTGCTCAGGCATAGAATACCACCTCCTTTGACATCTGGCTTAGGGATGAGTCACCCCTGCCTCAGGTAGCCAGATGTCGGAGGCTTCACAGAAACCAATGTGCCATGAGCCTTGACTATGAGCTGGTTATAGAACTCAGCTACAAAGGGCAAAAAGAAGGCAGTGCTTTTTCTCATGGAGAGTGACAGTATTTGCAAGTCGTGAGCGGAAGCTTGACCCAACTACAGGGGAAAAGTATAACAGTGTGGATGGTCATCTTAAGCCACCATGTAGTGGTTCCATGAGTCCAATTTCTGTCCAAAATCTAACAATGATGTGGACAGAATGCTCACTGGATCAACTCTCATAGCCTGACTCCTAAAAGGGGAAATACCGTGGTATGCACTGCTTTCCATCTCTCTGTGATCTGTTTGCCGAGATGCCATCTTGAAAATGTAGGTTTTAAGCCAATCGACCAACTTTACTCCCAACTATTCCAGTGGTATCCGAACATCAGAAATCTAAGTCTCTGAATATCCACAGACTACTGACAAAGTCTTTTCTGCTGATTAGGTCATGTATAAAGCACTATGGCAGTGAGTGTGAACTAAAGTTCAACTCAAAAGGCAAGATTGTGGTGGCGCCCAAAAGAGGGAGAATGATACGGGGAGCTTGTGCACCAGGAGTTACCACCAGTTCCACAGGAACCAAGAGATGGCACCACTGGACGGTCAGGTTTTTCAGGAATCAAGTGAGTCCACTCCACTCGATTTCATGGCCATTCGACCCAGACACAGATGCCAATGCAAACGATGGTCGAGAGGTAACGTTACACAACTAATATACAACTTTAAATATAATTTTCAATCACAATTTTCAAATATACACAGTTCTTTGCAATAAGTTGTGGATATGGGGGTTAAACTTCAATGGTGCAAGTAACTAAATATTCATTTCAGAAAATGTGTTTGCTGCTGAGGTGATTATGGATGAAAATGACGTCACAGTTGGGATATTAAGATTTCAGTCGCAGGTGATACCGGCTGCTTGATTATTATTGCTGTCCAAATGTTACGATAATGAAAAGAAACAGCATGTTAACACCAAATATACTGAATGTTACTTAGGTTTCCAGGAACAAGCCTAACTCATAATGTTCCGTATCTCTTATATGCGTCCTCTATGGTTATTCCCTGTCTAGGTTTACTCGTCGTAAAGGTGTATGTGTGTCTGTAATGTTCACCTCTATCATACATAGGAGTGCCTCTTTCAAGGAGTTCCTGGGGTGTCGTGTAAGAGTTCCCCTCTGGACGCCAGCCATCGAATCTTCTCTTTCTAACCTCACTCACGACTGATTCCAGATTATACATATCGTCTACCCAAATCTGAACAACAATCTACTTATTCACATAATCACTTTCTCCATATATTTTTAGATTTTTTATGTGCATGCCAATAGTTGAAAACCTCAATGTGGGGATATTCTAAAATGCACTACAGCCATACAAAACACATGCAGTTTGGTCCATTTGTGCTAGATTGTATCTGCATATATCAAATTTAATTGTATATGGAACACTGTAGTTTATTTAGAAATAGTGTTGCAAGTTGAATATAAATGACCTTGTATTCCTCCACCAGTGAGTTTCCGCCAACGCGAGACATGTAGTATCTTGACAAAGCAACCTCGATTATCTGTTCAAATGAAGCAACCTCGATTATCTGTTCAAATGCCCATGTAAAAAACGTTAAAAGAGAAGTAAGTTATTTGATCCTCTACAGAAACCGAATCTTGTGCAGAAATAAATGTATTGCTGTGTAGCTATTCACGTATTCCCAGGCCAGCAGGAGAGACACAGTATCCAACAGAGCGACCGTTATCTTATTATTTGGTGGGGTTTGGGGGAGGGGGGGCGTGTATGACTACTTTTATTAAATAAAAATTCATAGAATTGACCTTAACTATTTTGTGGTGATCGAAAATAAGTAATATGTCGTTTTGAAGTGGTATGGCATCGCTGTCAGCCAATCGGATAACAGAATTAAAAAGCAGCACATTGGACAGGCTCTGTTATGGTGCCTATTGGTTGTTTTTATTTGTGAACAAATATATAAAGCAGCATTTTGTATCGCAGTTTGTCTGTTATTACGTGAAAATCAGTTCGATGACATTTGCGAAAACGCTACAGGAGAAGTTGTCTTAGTTTTGCAAATGAGAATGAATCCACAGTTACAATGTGACCCCAATCGATCAAAATGAATTTGTGTCGTCGTTGTCACATAGGAAACATGCAAGCAGAAGATGTGTATGTCATCCTTATGTACACGTATATCATTAAATCGTTTGTTTGTGATGCTGCTTATCCAATTTCCTCTTACATTTGATGTTAGTGACTAGTTTAGCCGGTTGTACCACAGACAGGTGTCGTTCTAAGGACAAATCTCTTTGACCAAACAAGTGAATAGATAAACAGACACAATGAAATGTCTACTCGATAGAGATTTCCTGGTCAGGGAGACTTCTATTCAGGGATTGCTCAACATTTTTGAATAAGTGTTTAGGGTACTAAATTTCATACACCCCCCCCCCCACCAAAATTAGCACTTTAAAAATTTTCTTTCTCAAAAATCATAGCAAAATTGCAAAAAACAACCCAGAAATTGACCATAACTTTCGATATTCTGCAAAAGTGTACAGACCCATCTAACCCTCTTCCCCTTGCATACTGTAAATATTCATTCAAAAAGGATGAAAAATGTTGAACCATCCCTAAGACAAAAGGTTGTCGCTATCATAGGTGCTACACTGTTGGTGTCTTCTAGTAAAGTTGAAATTGCGGTTGCAACATGTAAAAACATTTACTGTCAATGTAGAAGAAATACATGACCTGTCGAAATTCAGGTTTCAAAAAAAGGTACAGTTATAAAATAGCTACCAATTAATGAAGTTGACAAACTTAACAATTCTGAATTGTACAAGTTTCTCGGTAATTTTTGTAAAGTAATTCTTGTCATAGTTTGCCCTACCTTGTAAACTATTAGTGTGATTTTTCTTTTTAGGAATACGGGCTGGCATTGTGTTGATAGTGTCTTGCATATCCTTAGGCATTTTTTCTGAAAAAGTATAGACCCATATCTATTACATGGAATACGATGCAGGCCAAACCTATATTAATCACTCTCCATGGCACAGATGGTGGCATATGCTTTCCGACCTACTCGTTTGGTGGAGGAAACTGAAGGAGTTGGATAAAACAACCGTGCACAGTTAAAGTGGTAGGAACTCTTTCCACTTGCATCCCCGGCTGTCAATCGAAGCCCGGCCGCAGAGGTGAAGGGTGAGCGTATTGCACCTCCGCCAACCGTGCACCCAAAACTATGAATGTAACTTAAAGTATGAATATTATGTGTGTGTGTGTGTGTGTGTGTGTGTATGTGTGTGTGTGTGTGTGTGTGTGTGTGTGTGTGTGTGTGCGTGTGTGTGTGTTCTGATTTAAATGAAACAGTGGCTTCTCACGGGTGTTCTGGAAGCTTGTTATTAATGAATTTGTGATCAAGTTTAATTTGAAAAATAGTCACAAGTCATCTATTTTCGGTTTTTCGACCTACATCAATTAGCCTAAGACAAGGCGACAGCTATTCCCTTCAGTACAAATTGCTGATCAAACACTTCTGTAGACAGTGTAAAGTGCCGCACATAGGCAACTTTACATACAGTTAATGCCGTCTAAGGGGAGAGAATAGGCTTTAACAAAATCATTTTCCGCTTACTGAGTTTGATTAACCTACACCAGCCTACACTGTGAATTCCATACCCACGTACATCAGTTGTGCTCCCAATCAGCAACCTTGTGTGAAATACTTCTGACTTTCATGTATTCATCCTATAATGCGAACCCGGACATTTTGTTTTCTCAAGAATTTTTTTCTCTCTTTTTTTCTTTCTTTTTTTTTCTCTTATTCTTTCTTTCACTCTTTCTTTCATCTTTGAGAACAAATTTGTCCGGAGTTTTCTTAGATACTATTATTCTGAAAACTACAAGACTTGCTGTGGTGACTGACCCACCAATAGAATATTACATATCGTTTGGAATAGTCATGATGTTTTAACTGATGCAAATTAAGGACAATTAGAATTTTAAAAGAACCATAACTCCCAAACTATTGCAGATAGACGCAAAATTTCAATGCGGGTGTACATGTTTCTTACACCTGCCAATATAATAGACAGCAAATGAGTTGTATTTTAAATTATGCTAATTATGGGCATTGAAAAATCTAAAATTTAAATTTTTCTAAACCTTTTGCAGATAGGGATGCCATTACAACATAAATTTATAGGTTTGTGGCAAGCCACATCCAATCAACTATGAACTGAAGTTGTAGCACTTTTGCGGGCCGTCAGGCCCATCTACACATTCAATAGAATCGTACAGGGGTAGTTTGGGCCACACAAATACAGATTTGAGAGACTGCAACACTTGTAAAGCTCCACAGTGTACATCATTGTATGTGGTGTGATGGGGGTTATTAGTTCATGATGTTTTATTTGCCAAAGTAAAACAATTGTTGCTTTTTGCATAAATTGGAAAAATAGGGTTTGTCCAGCCTATCCACTCATACATTTGTTTCATATCCTTTAACTAGCAGCAAAGAGATACATTTTGCTATGCAAGGAAAACCAAGTTTAATCACATCATATGTAACAAAACTATAGTCTCAGCATTTATGGTCAGTAGTTTTGGCAAGTGAAACTAAATATGATAAATGTAAAAGCTTTTTTGCCACGTTTATAGTCTGAATATACTCTTGTGCAAGGGGGGGGGCAAGGGGGCCACATTGTGTTGCATATAAAATAATATGCTTCATTGGCACAAAGTAATTAAGACTGTAATCATGGAATATATATGGTATCAAGTTAGATTCACATGTTGAAGTATTTAATGAAAGAATCATCACTTAAAACTTTTTATGCATAAAAGCTCATAATCACCATGCAAACCCTGTTAAGGGAAATGCATGTTTGGGTTCAGTGTGGCTACAAAATAGTTATTACCATTGTTGATTGGCTGAAGATCGGGTTTTAGTTAGGCAAGGTCTACTGAATATGCAAGCCCGCTTCACAGTGCTCACCTGAAGCTGGTGGAATGGAGTGGTGCAGAGGTAGGGAGCCCCAATGGGGCCACTGCCTCAGCACAGGACATGTATGTTTGCACAGCTGTGGGGGGGGGGGGGGAGGCTTACAGAATTGTACAAGTGACAATGGTCATCATTATCCCACTTGGATAGCTGTCAGGCCATTTTTGTGTGTGGCTGGTGGTCCAGCATCCCAGT
This sequence comes from Hermodice carunculata, assembly GCA_964020975.1. Lineage (NCBI taxonomy): Eukaryota > Metazoa > Annelida > Polychaeta > Eunicida > Amphinomidae > Hermodice > Hermodice carunculata. The sequence continues at coordinate 6,848,269 of OZ026619.1, forward strand.
CCAATTGTCAAGGCCCTGGATCAGCTAAACAGACAACAACAGTATCACCTTGAACAGAGATCTACGATCTACATGTGATGAATAATTCTGCCATAAAAATTTGAAAGAGGTGATGACCTCTCTCTCTCTCTCTCTCTCTCTCTCTCTCTCTCTCTCTCTCTCTCTCTCTCTCTCTCTCTCTCTCTCTCTCTCTCTCTCTCTCTCTCTCTCTCTCTCTCTCTCTCTCTCTCTCTCTCTCTCTCTCTCTCTCTCTCTCTCTCTCTCTCTCTCTCTCTCTCTCTCTCTCTCTCTCTCTCTCTCTCTCTCTCTCTCATGTAAGATAATCAGAAACCCAGCCTAGTTAATTACCTTAGACACTAATGGCCTAAAGTTTGGAAAACAAGCCCTTATGCCAGCCGCCATGAAACGCGGGTGAAAAATTTAAAAATACAACTTTAACAAACTTCCCATCATCCATGGTGTCTTCGAGTATAATGTTTTATACCTCCAGCAGCTGGGGAGAATCAAAGCTGTGCTGGAGGAAGATATTTGATATTATTGAGCGTTATACACACATGTGAGAGCGTTTCTTCCCTTTTGGCTTGATTATAATATGTCCAATAATGGTTTTAGATGCATCATATGCACAAAATGTTCTCTCTCTCTCTCTCTCTCTCTCTCTCTCTCTCTCTCTCTCTCTCTCTCTCTCTCTCTCTCTCTCTCTCTCTCTCTCCCTCTCTCTCTCTCTCTCTCCTCTCTCTCTCTCTCTCTCTTTCTCTTACAAAAACGTGGAGAACGTTTTAAGCAAATGTCTTTAGTGTTTGTCTTTTACATAAAGTTCTAGCAAACGTTGTACTTAGTGCATTAAACCTTTAACCTTGTCCTTCAATATAAATTTTGTAATGTTCTGTAAATTGACTTTATTTCGCAATGGTGCTACATGTTTTTTCGCTAATTGTTTCCCTCATGAAACAAATCCGTAAAAAGTAAACCGCTCTGAGAAAGGAATTTTACCCTAAGTTTAATGGATCTTTTTCTCAAAGATATTGGATTTTGGAGTGAAATACCTCAAATAAAAAAATGTTAAAATTGATACACTTGAATTAAGACAATATACAGTATATGCATATAATAAAAGATCCGCCTCCAGGGCCTTGCCCTTGTCATTTATGCAAATTAGGTGAATATGCAAAATTTGAATATTGCATAGCTTCAAAATAATTATAGGTAGAGGTGCCATTCCAACTTCAATTTATGGGTTTGTAACATAATCGCATCAAATGAACGGTGGAACAAAATTTTAATATTTTATAATTTTTGCAGTTCAGGTGAATACAGAAAATTTAAATCTTAAATAACTTCAAAAATATTATACGTGAGGCGCCATTCCAGCTTCAATTGGTAGGTTTATGACATAACCGCATCCATGAACCAAAGTGTAGGCTTTCAATTTGTGCGAATAGGGAAATACACAAAATTTAAATCTTGAACACCTTCAAAACAATTATACATAGTATTGTGATTCAAACTTCAGTTTAAAAGTTTGCGACATAGTCACACCCAATGAACCCAGAACCAAATTGTAGCATTTTGATTAATGCAAATTAAGCTAACATTCAAAATTTAGATTATGTTTAACAATGGCAAAGTGTAACATTTCAAACTGTTTTTAATTTGAAAGGCACCCGGACGGATTTGCTGTGAAGCTAATATTATTTTTTAGTTTACCTTTGTATGTTTTGTGTTGTCCAAGTGGCAGATATCTTAATGCATCTGATCATGCAAATAAGCAAACCTGAATCGTTCAGCAGAAAATATCACTTTCCAAACGTCGTGAAACCCGAGAGAGAGAGAGACAGAGAGAGAGAGAGAGAGAGAGAGAGATCGACTGAGAGGGAGAAAGAGACAGACCGATAGACAGATAGACAGACACAGCGTCAATTCACGGATTCACGGAATTTTAATTTCCTTGAGCTCAAAGTCAACTCAATACCTGCGATTATTTCTTCAAATGAAATTGTTGTGATTTACTGGGTGTGCTTAATAATGCAATTTATTGTGAACATCGATATTTTGTGGATCTTGGCTTCCAGAGCGTCTTTCATGGGACACCAATCTGTAGCAAACTGCAATGAAACTGTATCTGCCCTACTTTTACTGAGTGCCCAGGACAGCAGGCCAGACATTCAAGAAATACAGATACAAAATGAATAAATCATGCGCGTATAAGACCATATTGTCGCGGGGTTTTTTTTCTTCTTTATCTAGATCAGTATTACACCTGCATCACCCCACCATATCTTGTAGTATATTACTGACCGCGAGTCGTGACGCATTTCGCAAGTCAAATATGCCTGGAATGGCTGTATACAAGCTAAACTTTACGCCATTTTGCTTTTTTTAATTTGCTTTTCGGTCTTACCACGTGACTTTGTGAATGTATATATCAAGTTTATTAAATTGCCTAACAGTTTTTCTTAAGTTGCGTTTACCCCACTTTGTTATTATCGTCATGCTTTATATATATAATTATCCTGATACATGATGAGCCCTTTCTAAGAGCTGTTTTACTCTGGAGTGGTCACCCAGCGTAACTACATACATACATACATACATACATACATACATACATACATACATACATACATACATACATATGCCGATGGGGTGGGGTTGTTTGTATATGTGTGTGCTGCGTTAGCATCTTTCGTGGTAAAGACTTAGCATATTATATTTTTCTCTGTCACAGAATGTTCAAAAATGAAAGATATTTGTCTGTCTGTTTTGGTAAATGAAAAATATAATCAATAACCGATTTTGTTCACCAGCTTTGAAGAATAAATTTGCAGCAGGGACAGCACTCATTTGAAAAATGAAAAAAGGCTCACAAAAGTGTGCCATTTTATACAAGCCGTTTTCTTACATTTATATTTTGTGTTCGGAAAGAGCGGGACTCGAACCTGCAACCTTTGGCACCAGTCGCCTAGCTGAAATGGGAAACGCACATATCCACTCGACCAAATCCCCATTCCTAAAAAAAGAATGGTTCAATGGAGGTATTTATGTGCGAGTGCCATATCAACACGGCTATGCAGTATATTTACTGAGTCGGCATTTATTTCCAGAATCGGGGACTTGAATCCACCAGCATTAAAGAAACGCCGAAAAAAGTATTTTATGTTCGGAACGAGCGGGACTCGAACCTGCAACCTTTGGCACCAGTCGCCCAGCTGAAAAGGGAAACGCACATATCCACTCGACCAAATCCCCATTCCTAAATTATGTAACAATTAAAGCTTCTTGTCTACATCTAATTTTGCGATTTAAGCTGTTATGCTGTATTATTTTTAACACCATATGCCACAACACAGCCGACGAATATAGTTTTAGCTATGTGTCCATGGAGACACATTATTTTCCGTCCATGTTTTACGAATTTTTATTAAAAGCAGACAACCGTTTCCAAATACTTGCCACTTCTGACCAAAATTGAGAACCACGTGTTTCCCACTTAACGTGAGATCCTTTTGCGTAATACGTAAACTATAATGGCGTTTTGAACGTGGTTGCAGCAACTCCGTCTAAAATGTGTTCCATCACTTTAAACTGTGGTTTCGTGAACGGGATACTAGCAGGGGCCCCCCGGTGAGGGTGATACAATTCATATTAAAGCACATTTCACCTGTCAGTGGATGAAACCTACAATCATCATCAAAAAAAAAAAAAATAGCACCCAGGAAAGAAGACCTCACGTCCACAATATACTGCAACTAGTTCGTATTACATAGAAATATGTACTTTGCAGTTCAATCAATGTATTTGCAGTATGTTGAAATTCTTAAGAGCTTAATTGCCCACATTAACCCTGACATGTTTAGCATCAAAATCACCCTAATGTCCGGTAATGCGATTTTAGTTGTCAGGACGGTTTTACAATTTAGCAATAATTTGTGCAATTGTGAGTATCTGTTTCTGTTTGTTTGTCCTGTCACACACCTTAAAGGTCAAAATAGCACCTTTTTGTCTTCGAAAAAGTGAAAATAATCTTCTTGTTGCATATGAATACAAACTACTGTAACAAGTATCAATTACTCTGATAATTTTGCTTTTTTATGCATTCGTGTGTTGCAAATATTTGATAAGTTCACCTTTGAAATCCTAAACGAAAAAAAAACACAATTGGCCACTCGTAGCATTCGCCATAACTGTGTCTAAATAGTTATAACTAACCTTTCTCGCATAATTATATTAACTGCGTTTAGCCAATGATATTATAACAGATTTGAGGAACCATGCCACCCGTGATCACAGCGCAAAACTAATTTAAGATACAGTAGAACATATATTAATAATAACTCAAATAAACTGCTCACGATTGTAAATCAAAACATTTGTTGCCTGGGCCATTTAATGACATGTATCCGACACAGATGTTTGCCTTGAGAACAGACTCTTTACATGACCATATGCATCATACTTCAATTATGAATGTTTCGATCTACATATATTCATACTTCTTTAACTGTTTTTTTTTTTTTTTTTCTTTTTTTTCTTTTTTTTTTTTTTTTACTTTATTCAAGTAAATGTCATTCCATGAGAAGCTATTCTTTGCTAATTTTTTTTGCTCCTACCTTTAGGGTCTCAAGCTGACAAGGTTGCCTCAGTGTGAGTTGTTTTTTTTCTCTCTCTGTGATGTACAATACCAAGATCAGACAAGTTGTATGCATTTCAATACATGTATTAATGAGGGACAATGCGCAGCACCCTGTCACAAACAAATTACGCTTAATATCAGCCAGTCAAATTGTATTTTTGCATGAGCTGAATTTGGCTTTGATACCTTCAGCGAAAAAGAAATTAAAATGGTACAGACATATTAAGACTGCTTCTGTTTGCGGCGTTTATTCCATTGAATTTTGCAAAAGCGATCCGAGTTGATGGGAAACACAAGCGTTTATCACCCATGTAGCTGTAAGTATTGAACAAGACTTCACTGGGCGGCTTTACCTCCAAACAGGGTATTGACACGTGCCAAGGTACAAGGTTTCCCCCGGGTGTAGAAAAACAACCATGACGCCGGAAAACTCCGATTAAATGGATGTCTGTCATATGGATGTACAAGAAACTGTCCATTGGTGATATTGAATTCCCTAACGCTACAGCGAGCGGCAAACAGAAACAAGTCCAGTCGCTTAGTGGGTGAGGAGCCAGAAGCTTGTCCAGGCAATCCCAATATTTAATGGAGCATGGAGACAACACTTTTTTATCACTCTAGCCTCCTTTTCAGACCTTCACACCTTTGGATTTGGTAGGCATTCTCTGTTTGCCATTAATGCTAAGTCGTTTACACGTTCCGTTGTATCCAGATGCCTGTTGCACGTTCAACAGCGATATTTTTCTCACTACGCATCCTTAAATAAATTTACCTTGGCTTTGTAAGGAAAATAATTACAATATTGTACCAGCTGTGACGGTCCATAGACGAGAACTGCGCACAAGCATAATCCTGTAAAATTTAGAAAATGGCCATTCAATTTAGCGTATTTCCCAGTGGACAATGGCTGTTAAAAGTGTATAAATAGTTAATGGTTGTCAGTATTAGTACAACGTGAATGCCTTGTGCATGATTTCCCTTCAAAATACATCCGAATAACCAAGACAGCAAGTAAATGGACGCAGACGCACGGTTGAGGCCATTACTATTTTGCCAGGTTTTACATCAAACAAGGAACAAGATGAAAAGTACATTTGGTATGTTTTTTTCACATTTGTTACCAAATTTATCATAGTAGCAATGTATTGTACCATAATTACTACTTGCCCTGTCTTTCAAGATGAAAAGTTACCACCTCTTTGCGTTCAAACCTGACGCCACGGGATGCAAATATAATGTGTTCCTTGATTTTTTTTTAAACAACCTTGGTTTTTAATCTATGTGTGACAATGAAAATGAATCATTTGCCTTCTGGGTGTGTGTCAGGCGCTGAGAGTTACTGAGTCATTCGTGCTCTTGGTGCCCCCGCATAAGTAAGACTGAAGCTACTAGTCGGTATGATAGCATTGATTGACGGTAACTGTTTTGCAACAGGAAATCCTGGTTTTGAAAAAGAAGCAAAGCACTACGTAGACAGGTATTTTTTTTTTTATGTGTTGTGTATGGGGGACCTTGAATCAGGGTCAACCTTGGGCTCAGTGCTCTGTGTATGCTCAGTTATTATTATCATTATTGATAGTAGTAGTAGTAGGAGGAGGAGGAGGAGGAGGAGGAGGAGGAGGAGGAGGAGGAGGAGGAGGAGGAGCCAATGACTGTTTTTTAGGTTTTAGAATTTTGACCCTCCAAAGCCCATCTACCTTGTCTAACCCATTCAGTAACGCGCTTCCCACCAGGAACCAACGCTTTATACTACGCAATGTCTATAGCTAACATTAACAGGACTTCTTGTATCTTAACATATTCTATCGACAAATTGTGGCGCAAAGTATGGTATTGATTTGAAAATCTATGATGCTGCAGGGGGCACGGCTCCATGCTTTAATTAAGAAAACAGAATCATCAAGCATGAAAGGTCTTTGCATCCACATCAGAGCAAGTTCCGTGTTATCTCGACCCGGGTATCTCGACAAGTGGCATGGAGAAAACACGGAGATTGGTCTGTTTAGCAGGCAAGTCCCTTGTGCATCAGCAAGGAAGCCTACATACTTTGATCAATGTTCAAAGGAGCAAGTGGCACAAGAAGCAATATACTTTCTAGCCAGACATGTGATGTTTAAGGGTTATTGATCCTGCCAGGAAATACCGGGACACCTTATATAAATCCGTCAATACTTATTGCTTTAATGACCCACTACCTTTAAGCTAATGCTGCATGGCGGCAATTTGCTCGTAAAGTTGTGCAAGGTATAATGGTATCTTGCAATTCTGTATATACAGTTTTTGTTGAAATGTTTGGCAAATTTAAAATTAAGGTGACCACAGCAACGGTTTCCCTTTAACAAGTCAACCCTGCAGATCAAAAGTCACCATCTGGTGCCCGCCGTTACACTCTTGTGCAGGAAAGAAACAGGACGAAACTATATATCAAGGTGGGATCAATTATGTTTTGTAACACATGGCAGCGGTAATGTAGGCCTATACCAAGTTTCGATTATATTGTATTTCAACATCAAGTCGTATACTTCAACATCGAGTTAAATCGAAAATTACTGAGGTATCTCAGGGCTTGTTTTAGGAGCGTAATATTGTAGGAAAACGCGTATGTTTCAACGATCCACGAACATGGTAGTTATTTGCCTGCCAGTCTCCCTTACTTATTGAGGGGCTAGTGCACTTTACCGAAATAAAATTAGAAAATCCTAGTTTTTGTTGAATATTGTATTGTGTATTCCACAATTTTCATTTGAACCCACAAAAACTATATTTTAATGAAAGAAATCTTAATAAATTTAAAACCAGCAACAGATCTTTTGTAACTGTTTAGTCATCAAATCTTAATTACTGAAGTTTTTAAATAACAATTTTAATATATGTATATATTGATTGAAGACAAAAAAACCAAACATATTTGCATATAAACTTATGGTTTTGATCAAAATAGACGTAGCATATTGTTGGCTACAAAACTCTATTTCAAATTTTTCATTAAGCGCTAAGTTCGCAATTTTAAGCTTTTAACATTTCATTCTGTTTTAGATTTCAATGAAAATTCATTTACCTGCAGAAAAATAGCTAAGGTCTTTTTATAAAATCAGATATTGAAATTCATTTACTCATAGAAAATAACAAAGACCTCTCTATAAAATCAGAGATACAGTATTTTAGACTCAGGTGCTAGCTGTAATTTGATATTACAAACTAACTTGCGTGATAATTTTTTAACATGCTATTTTATATTTCATATACATTTTGCAAACTTTAATTAGTATTGAATTGAAATAATAGAATTGGTCAAATCTGAAAATCAGCAGTTAATTTAAATTAAGGCAAATGTTTTCTTTCAGAAAACATATGCTTTTGATAGTCTTGCATGAAATACGAATGAAACTAGAAAAGGAGATTTGCTTCACAGCAAATCTGCCTGGGTGCCTTCAAAATGAGAACAGTTTGAAATGATACACTTTGGCATTGTTCAACATAATCTTAATTTTGTTTTTTAACCTATATTTATATATTGAAATGCTCAGCTTTGGTTCTTGGTTCAAGAGATGTGGCCATGTCCCAAACTTTTAAACCGATGTGTGAATGAAACTACTATCTATAATAGTTTTGAAGCTATTCAACATTTTTTTGTGTGTATTTGCCTAATTTGCATGAATTATAAGCTGAGAAGAACTTTGGTTTATTGTTCATTGGATGGGGCTATGCCACAAACCCATAAATTGAAGTAGGAATGGCACCTCTATGATAGTTTTGAAGCTATTAAAGATTTACGTTTTGCATATTCACCTAATTTGCATAAATTAAAATCCTACAACTTTGGTTCATAATTCTTTGGATGCGGCGTTGCCACCAACCTACAAATTGAAGTTGGAATGGCGTCTCTATGTACCATAGTTTTGGAGATATTAATCTTTTATATTTTTCAATGCCCGTTACTAGCATAATTTGAAATTCTACAACTATACTGTCCATTATAGTGGCAAGTGTCACAAAGGTATATATGCACATTGAAATTCTGAGTCCATCTGCAATAGTCTGGAAGATATGGCGCTTTTAAAATTTTTGCTGCCTCTGAAAATTTGCATAATTTTAAACATCATGACTGTTCCAAATGAGATGCACTATTTCACTGGTTATGTCAGTCGCCATGGCAAGTTTGGTGCTTTTTGGAAAAATAGTCTCTGAAAAAAAACTCTGGACCAATAAAGAAAGAAAGATAGAAGGAAGGACAGAAAGAAAGAAAGAAAGAAAGAAAGAAAGAAAGAAAGAAAGAAAGAAAGAAAGAAAGAAAGAAAGAAAGAAAGAAAGAAAAAATTGGCCTTTTATTTCTTTGTTTATTTATCTGAGATGAAAGATCACCTGTCCTATGTGACCACTTTTGCCTGGTATTCATTGATTAGGGGTGGTCTTAAATTGCAAGTACCACTGTACAGTGAAACCTTTCAACAGTGAGCACCCTCGTGACCAGAGGAAGTGCCCACGCCTGAGAGGGTCAGCCCTTCTGGGCAGTATTGATGAGTATATGTGCATGTACAGTGTACACATATTATAATTTAGAGGGATGTGAAATCCAATACAAAACTGTCTTTTTTCCTGTATTACATAACAAATTTTAACAGAAGCTGTCAAAAGCTACATAAACATGTACCTGTGAACCAAGACTACTGTCTGAGTATTGTCTATGAAGAACAGGCTTCATTTCACTGGTTACAAGAAAACAACGACAGGAAAGTGTCCACCGAGATGACACAAATATTTGCACTTCCCTGGTCTGGCTGACTCAGCTGTGTTTGTTGTTTATTTTTTAACTGAGGGTACACTCAGGCTTGTTCTGCATAGAAGTTCAGAGCTGTGAGTTCCGTTGAGACTGAGCTCAGGAGACTGACATTGCCTCAGGCAAAAACAGGCTAGCTGGGACACCAGTGGAAGCAAAAGCCTGCCTGGTACATATGGCAGCATGGAGTCAATCTGTTCTTGCATGAACAGAAAGAGATACTCTGTACTTTATTGAGAGCCTCATTACACAGTTGTAGGGAGTCCCCCCCCCCCCATCCTACCCCACACCACAATTTGCTACAAGACCCAAATCTTCCAAAGTGTACACTCAGCATGCATGGACAGAAAGCTGTGAGACAGGTTCAAGCTAATTAATTATGAATGCAAAATGGTTGTCTGGCATCATAGAGGTCAAGCAGTAGGTCATACAGGAGGCAGTTGAAAGCCTGCATGTTGATTGGGGAGTACTGTGGTGAATTCAGCATGTATTAAAATTCCCCAAGTTTGTTTGTGTGCTATTGGATTTGCCAGTTGTCTCAAACCTATATGTGTAAGTTAGAACTTTGTGTCCATCTGCAACAGTTTGGAAGATATGGAGCTTTTAAAATTTTAATTGCACCTAATTTGCATAATTTTAAACATCATGACTATTCCAAGTCAGATGCCTAATTCCACTGGTAGGTCAGTCACCATGGCAAGTTTGGTGGTTTTCGGAAGAATAGGGTCCGAGAAATACTCCGGACAAATATGGTCGTAAAGAAGAAAGAAAGAAAGAAAGAAAGAAAGAAAGAAAGAAAGAAAGAAAGAAAGAAAGAAAGAAAGAAAGAAAGAAAGAAAGAAAGAAAGAAAGAAAGAAAGAAAGAAAGAAAGAAAGAAAGAAAGAAAGAAAGAAAGAAAGAAAGAAAGAAAGAAAGAAAGAATTCTTGGAAAAACAAAATGTTTGGGTTGGCACACAGACATAATAAGTACACATTTCTACATGAAAATCACAAAGTGTTCCAGCCCCGAAAATTTATTTTTCAAGCATGTTTCACACTTGGCCGTTATGTGTCCTTCCAAATAGAGTTCCTCATACGTGTAGGACAATGTTGCATTTTCCCGCGACATCCTCGAAGCAAATGTTCATTCAATCAGATTTAAAGCAATATTAGATGGCATTGACACGATTGTTATGAAAAGGTGATCGTGGTTTATTCTTATCAGTTCATGAAATCACCATGTTCCAGAGGTGCGGGCTCATAGGTGTCGATCTACTTTCGTACGTACAAAATGAATAATTCCTGCTCTCATTCATTTTCTTCTTATAATTTCACACCTTTGAAATTATGGGTTCAAATGCACCGAAGCACCCTTCATTTACAGTCGTCTTAAATGTCAAAACATTTTTTTTCAAAATCTTACCAGAACTAAAACACACAGCATGCCTCGCCAGTTGGTCCTTTAGAACAAGTCAATGGGAGCGCAAGGTGTGATCGGGCTTTTGCCACTGGGATTTGTTTCTGTTAAGAGTGACTTTACCCGGATCTGTGGAATTCTTAATCTTTATTATAACCGGAAAGGCGGGCATATAATACACTTCTACGCCTCCCTCTCGGTGTGTTTGCTTATAATATGACTGTAATTAACATATTTTAATTTTCCCCTTTTTATTATATTTTTGTGGGTTTTTTGTTGTTTGTTTGTTCTTCTTGGTGGTGAAATTAAATAATTCAAAGACGACAAATATCTCTGCATAATTCATTTTTGGAAGTCAGCACCAGACAAGCCCAAGAAACACCAAACGAAATTGATGAATCAGCTTTAGTCTGATCAGTAAGATTGATAGATCTAAGTTTGTATCTAACCTTATATTATGTGGGAAGCCAGGAAATGAGAATTGCATAATGACATTGTACACGTGTCCATAAAAATAATGAAAATCAATAGTAAAAGCCGTGAGGCTCACCATCAACACTCGGGAGACGCTCGCCAGCCTAACCCGCGTACCATTACGTGCCCAAGTAGTTTCTGGTGACGCGTCACAGGGATATCTCCCTTCAGGAACACATGACGACGGAACAATCATACCCACGCGCTGAATCTATCTTAATTTGCAAAAGGAAACATTAGGATCGTAGGTATCTGCTAATTGTCGTTCAATTGATAAATGTGTCTTTAGTGTGTGCATGGAGCGCAATACAATTTTATGATGCATGAATTTGGCGTGGTTTGAAAGTTGGGGGTCAATAGAGGCTACGTTCTGCAAGTATTTGACGTCCATATACGTTGTAATATCATAAGGCACAGTCTTTTTTCTGTGAAAGAGAGAAACTAATGATGGAAAAATGAAGGTAAAGATTCGATGACATGAATGTGGAGTCGCCTCACTATCGAAAATTCAATGTGTTTTGTTATGTTTAATAGTATCACAATAATTCTTTTCAAACCAAATTTGCATATACAAAATGTTGACGCAAATGCAGAATTCCCGATATTTACTATGGTTAGAGATGGATAGTTGTTTCTTTCCTTTCTTTTGCAAAATACTATTATCTTATAAAAGTAGCTTGTCATTAAAACTGGAAGGTATGCTTGCACACCAGAGATATCAAGTTGTCCACACATGTAGTCCTGTCCTGTTCCTTTTAATTTTACACATTGTCTTGTATGTTTTACAAAAAACACGTGACCAAAGATACCATAATATTTCGTTAATCTCATAAGTCAAAGCTTCAGAACTTAATAGTCACCTTCTGACGTCATGCTTGTTTACTTTGTTTATGCGGTCACGGGAAAGTGTGTGCTTTTATCTGTCCACATATTATAATTAGTATCCAGTCTAGTTATTAATAGAAATGTTTCATTTCTACTGTATATGACTTCAAATCAAATATATATACAACAAAATTGCAAACATTTCATTTCCCACCACAAACTTTCTCCTTGGATAATGCAATAATTGGAAGTGACATCTGTCAACGTTTAGTTGGGTTAAAATCTGATTATTCTTGATTGGAATTGATGTAACTATATTTGGCTTTTCTCTGTAGTAGTAAAATACTAAATCTTATTGAAGTGAAAGTTCAGGGCAGGAAATAATTCATGGACGACAAACTGTGGAAGAATAGTGACGTCAATTAAGACGCGTCTTCAACCAGGCTAGTCAAGACGAATCATTAATTAGGACAATCTACCGACAAATGTCGACATAAGTAGTACTGTATTGGATTAAAGTTTGTAGGTTTGTAGCTAACATTAGCAATATAATTAGGGACCTGACTCATTACCTTTCTTCTCCATTGTCAATGAAGCACATGATTCCTATTCATGTTATTTAGTATCGTGGAGATGTTGCTCATTGCGTGACCCCAAGGTCACTCAGTAGGGGTACTCCCCGGTATATGTGCCCGCTAATCGACTATTGCTCTAGTCTACAGTTGCACAATTCATTGGCAGATTGGGGGAGCTCACCAAAGGTCATCTAATCATGCGAATAAACGAATTCCATTGACTGCTCGTATGGCCAATTTCCAGTGTTGCAAGTAAGACGGGATCTCACAGGCGCAGCACTTTGGTCACACGAGGCCCCCTGGCCTGCCCTGGCAGCCTATCGTGACTTTGTGGGTGATCTACTTGTATGCACCGCCTCACAGACATCTGTGAACAAACAACAGTCTCTACATTCTAGCTGTTTCAACATTGATTCATTGCTTGCGGGCAAATGCTAGGCTTCCTCGTCGCTTTTTAGGCAAAAGCATGTGTGGCGCGGTGTCGCATAAGGAGCAGGAAAGCCAGAGGTTCGTCTGAAGAGCGATATTGTTTCATTGCCTGAAGTCAACCCTATAGATTTTACGCGATTGTTTGTGCCGTCAGGATTCATCCGCCCCTTCTTATTCAAACGACACTGTATGGACCTGTTTATTTCCTGGTGTGGGGCAGTTTAATAGACTTCAATGCAAGGCATAACTAGTTTGTCATGTGCCGGCGACTGCCCGGATTCTCCGTTCATCTTATAGCCAGCGAGGAACAAGGAGTTCGCCACTGATAAATACGAACGTCCAGGTATACCTGTGATTTTTGATGAGGCGTGTGCTAGCTGGCAAAACCAGTAGAAGAAGAACAGAGTTTTCTTGAGGTCACGGGAATTAATATATTATACTACTTCTATTAAACGATGAGAAGGTTATGACAAATGTGTTATTATTGATAGGACCAGTTATAGTTCAGCTGCTGTGCACGCTTGTGAAGTATCGTGTATTTAAGTGGTCGATACTGCAGGGAAGTCCTTTAACTGAGTTTCAATACGTACTGGTCCAGTCTTGAATGGACCTGCCATGTAAGAAGTCCACCGTGACATGGCTATTTCACCCCAACAATCCAGACCTGTCATCTTCTTGCAGATACCCAATACGGGGCAGTGCCAAGTGATCATGAGCTAACTGTAAGCGACTGTGGCGACCATGTGGCGGATCTTTATATGTCTCCTGTGGTTGGGAAGCCATCTCAAAGGTAATATTCAATTTATACATTCTCAGATTCGATTTGAGGTATGTTTCAGGACCAGTTGTTTAGTTCGGGTGGATATTGTAAACATGGCTCTGTCTGCGAAGAGGTATTAGATCTGGTTTGTACAATGGCTTTTTGTTTCACACAATCTAGCCAGAAGCTTGCAACATCATACTTTTTTGGCCTTTAGTTCAAGCTGCTTCCCTAGTTCTGATCCTCCTATGCAAGCCCTCAATCCGCATTTTGATGAATGTAGTTACATAGGGGATCACTTTTATACCCAATAGCACACACTCACATGGCGCATCGGGACCATTTCTGTGAGTTTTAGTGGCTGTTATGCTGAGAGAACTTTAAATTAAAATTACTGTGCCCCACGATGGCCCGAATATACCTGTATAGTTAAGGATGGGTAAAAGAGCAAACTGACTCTGTCGTCCGTAATCCCTCTCCCTGCCAGCAAATCCCAACTGACACACGCAATTATCACATTGTTTGATTATTCGCACCTTTTTTGGCCTCCTTGGGTATGCCAATCTGTTCACTGATTCCACCAGTCTGATTTACTTCAAATACCATATACCTTAAGTCTTGGCCATAGATCCCAGAATAACTAGGTTTCATAATAACTCTAGGGGCTGATTGGGTAGTTTAGTAATAAATAATATTTCTCAAACACACCTATCTGTACGGCGTGTTTAAAAATGTTTATACAGAGCGCAAGGCTAAATGCAACGAAAAGATTTTAAAATCTCAAGATACATTTTAACGTGTTGGGTTAAAGTATATAAGTGATTCTCGCGGCAATATAAAATTTAAGTAGTTATGGAAAGTTGCACAGAATACAATTGTAATTTACACATGTAGCTTCCAAACAATACGTTAATATTTTACCCTCACTTGGCACTATAAAGTGCAATCCATTTACAGTTATTATAAATGTTTCACGAGGTTACATAATATTACCTTACGGTAGGATAAATCCCGGGCACGAAACTTTTAATACGATTTGGCATCATTTCAAAATCTATAACTGCAAAACTGTCAGATATGAACTCTTTAATTAAATCTTTGTATTAACAGTCAAGTGGAATGTTCCTTCTTGGACGCGGGTTACCTCGCCACAAGAATAGGCATTATTTCCTTTTGCACAATAGTTTTTTACTCATCCCGGCAGATAGTACATTTATAAATCTGATTTATTATGTCCGTTCATCTGTCCGCCCGTTCGGTCATCCATCAATTCATCCGCCCGTCCTTACTCTACGCAGAATTTCATTTTTTTTATTCTCTTAATTTTGGTCTTCTGTTAGTTTGTTTCTATAACTTTTTATAACTTTACTTAGTTTTTATCGTGTCTATCCATTTACACTTGTATCCGTGCAGTAGATATTTCAGTAATAGATAAATAATAATTAGGTCAAACCCCCAGGGGCTATAGGTAGCAAGCAGCTACTGACGACAGTTACAAGCTTGCGTAATTGTACTTGATATCCGGTTAAGAAATATTATACATGTATGTTCATTGCATTCTCTTGACTTAAATACAAATGACTTTCATTCTTTTTTTACTTGCCCTATAATTTTGCTGTTAATATCCAAACATTATTAGAAAATTTTGGCTACAATAATTTACAGTTTTTAGACTTGTCTGTTTTGCAATTTAACTTTATCTTTTGCCAACATTCTGTTTTAATGTTCACCTTTCAGACATTTTAGGGTAGCTTGTTTTCTGTTAGGTCAAACCCCCAGGGGCTATAGGGAGCAAGCAGCTACTGACGACAGTTACAAGCTTGCCTAATTGTACTTAAAATCCTGGTAAGAAAAATTGTTTTGATAACATGTTTTTGGCATAAATGCTGATGACTTACATTTTTTTCTGACATGCCTAAAAACACATTTACTCCATTTAAAAAAAATACTCAAAATTGACAGTTTTTTCTCAAATGTCACAAACCTGACACATTATGTTGAAACATTGACTCAGGGTTGGCAGTTAAATAGAGCCTAATTGTTTGAGAGGTAGGTGTCATCATAATGTTTGTTTTACATGTCTGCTGCTGGATGTCCATTGTTGCAGACCTTGTTAGGATTTCCCTTGGTTTGTACAGGCGGTCTAGCTGCAACTGTATATTTTACTATCACTGGGACTGAATATAATGTCCCAGCTTGTTTCTACTTCAGTTATACACTGGTGGGTGGTTTAACTATGATAAGCTGTCCAGCTAGAAAGGGTACATATTGGTTCAGGGGTAAGTCAAATTGTTCTTATCTGAACCTGTACTATACAAATTTAGTAATTAGGGTTTGTTTGACAGGTATTCTTCTTTCATAATGAAGCTCTGCATTTATAAGCAAAACTTCACGTATTTAGCTAATTCATAATTTGCCACGTTCATGTTTATTCTTTATTATGTGGGTTGTCTTTGCTGAATATTTAGTTTAGACAAGGAGCCGCTACTCAGAGAGACATGTACGCGTAAAAGGCTCCGAAACATGTTGAGTAGTTACCCGCTGAAGACTCTTTAATATATTTGGGCTGATACAGCCTATGTCAAAATTTTACAGAGGAACGTGTGCAATATGGACAATGGTAATTTCGTATGTATATAGGTTAGACAGGTACAGGTTAGCTTATGGGGAATAACTACTAGGAAGTGGTTCTGGCCAAAAAGACACACATACAATATCTTTAAGAATTCGTAAACTATTTCATATCTATCCACAGAAATTCATTATGAACAGTCGAGTTGATCTAAGGTGCCATGGTCAAAAAAATCTATGCATAACCTTTCTGATATTTCAATAATTTTTGCACAAGAAAATCTTTTTTTACTGAAAAAAGTCAATGTTCAAAGAGGCTATTAATATCATTTAAGTGTCACTATAAATTTCGTTGCCCATTTCATTTTAGATGCTTATTCCTCTCAATTCCCATTGTTATTCTGTCAAATGTGCTTTGGTTCACGCCATTTGAGCGTCAAGTGACTTTTTCTCTGCTAGCGGATGTACAGGCAAATACATTGATAACAATATTATATGAACCGTAACATTAATTTGTCAGCAAAAATGAACATATTTTGCTCACATATTAAATACTTTTCTTATCACTCATGAATCATCCTAATCCGATGACTACAGTTCACTGCAATTTTTTCATTGCATTCAAATTAATTTTAAACAAGGAAATCACCAGTCTATTTGTTGACAGTAAATTTAGTAAAACAGAATTGAACTAAACAACATTTGATATGCTGATGGCTCCTACGTGATATAGTAAATCTGAAATCATGTATACAATTCACTGACATGATGGAAACATTAGGATCTTTTTCCTATTTCATACAAAGGGTTATTTCGATAGTTTCAAGTTTCAAGAATACAATTTCGGATGAAAACAATCAGGATGTCATTTCTACGCTTAACGTGGTCAACAATTGCCCCAGGATAAGTGGACAACTATCTTATCCACCAGAAAATGGAAAATTGAGACAAACGCATCCAAATTGTAAATTGTGGAAGGTATATATGCCAATGTTTTGTTTTGTTCTTTTTTCTCGAACATTTACATGCGATTACAATTTCTAGTTTAACAAGGACTTTCTTTAATCCTAAATGAAATGCGATAAGCAACCGCCATCATGCTTGATGGGTTCCCGCTGATGACCGGCAGAAAAATGCATTTGGTTGTTGCGACCTTGACTTTTGCTTTAAACATATTTTATTTGCAATAACAATTGGCCAACAGGTACAATGCCTATATGAAGGCCTCTTGTATTGACTTTTGACCCTTTTTGCATCGAACGTGATAACTGATTAGTAAAGGTGTAGGATTTGACACAGACAATGACCGGATTGGTTATGAAACGTGGAGATATTGGACTGTGCTTTGGGGGCGAGGGGGGGGGTGAAGAAAAACGTGGCACTCTTGCTAGTGTTTCCTTGCGTGAGTAACATGCCTTGTCTTACTAAATTATTTCTGAAAGACTATCACACATGTAAATTAAGAATGTGAATGGTGAATACTTGTGTGTACTATTGTGGTTTGGTTTATACATATTTTACTTCATAGAAATAAGGATTGGGAAACGAGCATTAGAGCTTTTCTCATTCCCGCTTCTGTAATCACACATGGTACAACTTTGAGTACCTGATTTATAATTACTATATACACATTTGAAGCTGCTGGTTTTAAGCCACAAAGCCGCAAAGTGGGCAAAGAATAATACATCACATAAATTATATTGAGAAAAGGGAAAAAGAAAAAAAAATGAAAATGTGCATCATTGTGTGGACGTAAACTTTTGGGTTTTCAAGATATATTTTTCGGCAGTGCTGAATAATTTTCTGCTGTATTTGTTATTTTTCAAGGGTCGTCAAATAGCAAGCAAGTAACATCAAGACGTGGCGTGCTTGCAAAGTCTTTACAATTCTTGCCTAGCAGAGTAACAGCGAGGATAATCCTTTATAAGTGATTTACAGTTTGTTTTGCACCACAAGCACACTGTGGACTTGCGGTTAGGTTACATCGATACATAAAATAGTTAAGTGTACAACAATGCGTGTGCATTCCATGAACTTGTGCAACCCCATTGCCACCATAATAGTATGTCGGAACTTTATCAGTTTGTAAATTGAGCTGTCCTTTGGAATTCTTCAATGTGCCAGACTGCCTCATGCCGCTTTGGACGGATCTCCAGCTGCGTATTGTAGAGGGGAAAAAAAGACATTTTTTTCTTTTTTCCGAGCGGCAGAACATCAAAGGAGAGTTTCGAGTGTCATGCCCGATGTCAAATAAATCTGGAATCCTGAGCCTTAAATAATCAGTCGAAATACCATGGACAATTTTGTGCAATTCTATCAATTTGTGTTTCTTATGTCGATGGCATAACGTTTCCCACTTAGTTCACTGAAAACGAATTTCAGAATTTTGTGTACCAACTGATACGATTCTAGCGACAGCAAGTTGAACGCGCTCAATAATATATTATCTAAGCAACATTGGGAGAAATAATCCAAAAGAATGTTTCCGTATTCTAATATCGGTCTAATGAAGGCAATGCACATTTTTCTAAACCACATGTGCCTAACAAAAATTTATTTCGTGCCACGAGAACTATCTACACGTTGCATACCTTTTTTTCAAAATTTTTCAATATGAAGTCCCCAAGACCCACTTGATGATAAAGAAATTCCAAAGTGACGGTGATGACCTGTTTCTGATAAGAGGAAGTTTAAGAAATAAATGAGTTGGATTAATATTTTGATGACGTGTGCACGTCATTGATACAGATTTACTGTCATTTAAATTTATGAACCATTACTCTGACCGAATTCTCATTACTGAAAGATCACCTTTCAATCATGTTTTGTAATGTCTTTTTTTTTTTTTTTTTTTTTTTTTTTTTACGATCTGCAATGAAAAAGAGGTGTCGTCTGCAAATAGTCAGGTATTGGACCCAACAATCTTTGGTTCACAATTAATATAGATAAAAAACTACATAGGTCGCAAAATTGAACCTTCAGGAACACCTGCATTTACGTTTTTCCAAGACGAAGTTGGACCCCTGACCACGACTATCTGTCGTCTCAATGAAAAATAAACGGAAATCCAGCCTTGTAAATTACCTCAGACACTAATGGCATAAAGTTTGGGAAAACAAGCCCTTATGCCAGACGCCATCAAACTCGGGTGAAAAATTGAAAAATACAAATTTAACAAACGTTTCACCATCCATGGTGTCTTTGAGTATAATGCCTTATACCTTCAGCAGCTGTTGAACGGGAGAATCAAAGTTGTGCTGAAGGAAGATATTCAATATTATTAAGAGTTATAACCATATGTGAGAGCGTTTCCCCGTTGGCTTGATTATAGTATGTCCAATAATGGTTTTAGATGCATCACATGCATAAAATGCTCTCTCTCTCTCTCTCTCTCTCTCTCTCTCTCTCTCTCTCTCTCTCTCTCTGTCTCTCTGTCTCTCTGTCTCTCTGTCTCTCTCTGTCTCTCTCTCTCTGTCTCTCTCTGTCTCTGTCTCTGTCTCTCTCTCTCTCTCTCTCTCTCTCTCTCTCTCTCTCTCTCTCTCTCTCTCTCTCTCTCTCTCTCTCTCTCTCTCTCTCTCTCTCTCTCTCTCTCTCTCTCTCTCTCTCCCCCCTCTGTATGTCGAAATTTTTACTTGTGTGTCACGCTAGTGCAATTCAGTGCCCCTGTTCCATAATGTTCATATTGATACAGTTACATCTGACACACGTGTTTCAAATTTTACCTTCTGCAAGGCCATAGCAAGAAAGGGTCAGACGTCTGCAATATTTTGTGGGCCAGGCATTCTGTGGTGGCTTTTATTTCGCTGAATGTTGTTTTAACTCCTTGATCGTCAAAACATGCCGACATTATTGACTTCGTTGACGCCTATCTGGCTGGACTTTTTTTATGTTCTCTTGCCTTCAGTTGGACAGCTTCCAATCGTGCGTCATGCTCACCGTCGTCGCTGTTCCATATGAGCAATTCTTCCACGCCTTCCATGTCTCTTAATGTTTGTGTCATTGCTCTGGCAATGTTTCTGGGGAGCCAAAATTACTCATAAGAAGCCGTTCATATTTGTACCGTCCAAACGGCAAGTTAATGGCGGTAAATTTGGAAGCATCGGCTGTTAACTATAGTTGAAAAGAAAAATTCTCGATTACAATACAACACGCTTAAATTGGCGTCTCATGAAGTCTTGTTGCAACATCCTGAAAGTTAGTCATGATGAAGCGATCTCTTTGAGTGGTCTTATTGAGATCTTTCGATAAAAGCATATACACACTTTGTCTGGCGTAACAATTTAACGGTGATTAGGCTCTAGACCTATTCTGTTGATTTTCTGACTTTTTCTATTATTTAGAGGGACTTTAGATTGTTTAGTTCATCTTTCCTCTTGTCACGTAAGGTGACAGGTATTCGCACAGGGGCATGAACAATTGCTGTTACTTGGGGATAAATTTTGAGGTCATATTCTTCAGGCAAACACCCAATACCGTTAAAGATATCTGTAGTTTCGCAATAATTTGCTCTTGTGAAAGGATACAGTTGCTTTCACTCTGCACAATCGTTTCATGAGGCTCAGTCTTTCATTGGCGGGGGCATTGGCGTCAGTAACTTGAAGACTAACAAGGTAAAATTTGCTGCTATTCTCACAGGCGAGGGTAACATGACCGTCAGCTCGTACGGTGGATCCATCGAAATCTTTGATTTAATTTACCAATTGCTGATTTTTCATAGAGTGTAGCTATAGAGTGGTGATGAAACTTTAACTTTCATCTGCTCCAGTTGTTTACTTCATTGCCGGCTAAGCGGAGGTTACACGGGGCTTGCAAGTGATTCATTTTGCGTTCTTCCTGGCAACATGTATTTTAGCACAGCTGACTCGAGAGGTAGCTGTGACGATATTGACCTTACTCCCAGGATTGTTGGTTAATGAATATGCTGCAAATTAATCATGTATACAAACAATTAACCGTTGTTATAACAGGAAGAGGCGGCATGGTGCTGGTAATCTCTCTCTCTCTCTCTCTCTCTCTCTTTTTCTTTCTCTTTCTCACTTTGTCTCTCTCCTTCCTTCTCTCTCTCTCTCTCTCTCTGTATATCTATAGATGTGTGTATGTGTGTGTGTGTCATTATTCGAGATCCTCTTATGAAGGCTTAACGGGGACAAGGGTACTTGACCTGTTGTCACTTATTTCAGCTTCGTGGTGTACTAGATTCCAAATTCTATTACCCGAGTTCTTAATTCAAACAGGCACATTAACAAAACCTGAACAATGTTCAATTACCAGACTCAAATATATGGGCGAGTATGTTTTATTCAACACACCGAAGATCAAGCATTAAATTATAAAAGTTGTAGCAATATCCAACCACTTTACTTTTCTGTTTTAAGATATGCGCCAGAAGTTGATATGAAGTCGGGGTTTATTCCCAGTCAATACATATGCACGCTAGCACACTCAAGCTAGGAAAGCTGCAGTCTACCTGATTCTGTACGATCAAATCTAAGATTCAGACCATGTCAAAGTTGCATGTGTTGGAATAAATTGAATATGCATTAAAAGACTAATTATGCAGGAACTCCCGTAAACATAGCATAAGTATAAAAAATGTAGCAAAAGAGAACATTTCCTTGGAGACCTACGCGGTCTGTTAATAAATATAATGCAAAATGTCCTTAGAGACGGACATAAACTCATTGTGATAAATGTAACAAGAGAAAACATTTTCTTGGAAAGCTACGTGAACTCATTGTGATAGATGTAACAGAAGAAACCATTTTCTTGGAAAGCTACGTGGGTTATTATTATAAATGTAGCAAAAGAAAACACTTCATTGGAGACCGACCTGGTTGTCGTCTTACGCCGTGTCTGTTATATTTTGTTCATATATATACATAAATTAAGATGCACTGACAGCTACTTTAAGGGAAAGTTTCATATCTGCATCTAAATGTGGAATGACCTAAAGTTTGTTCACTATGTACACCATAGAAAGTTATTTGCTGACTTTTGTTTGAATGATAAACTGTATCGCCTGCGTTACTGCACCCTGCAGACGAAAGAGGACTTTTGTAAAGGCATTAACAAATCGATCGCCATATGTAAGATAAAGATGAGTAATACTTGATCACTAACGAACATTACCATGTGTGTTTCAAGAATTCAAACGCATTTTTTTAAAAATTAAGGTCACAAGTACATTGCACATTGCACGTTGATTTGTAGATTCTTCGGGAGAATTAAGTCGTTACGGCACAATACACCCAAATTCTCGGATTAGCCAGGATCGGTTATTGTCCCTGGGTTAGCCGATGCATAAGTCTGTTACACTTGCATGTTCTTAAATGTCTGTAATCCAGTAGCATGTGTTCCGATTCAACTTAATTACTCTTTGTATGAAACTAGCTGATGGCACTATATCTTGTGAAAGCGATGAAAACACAACGCGACCTTGCGCCTTTGTCTGACAAACTTACACACTCGATCCATTAATTTAATGCACGTATCCCACCAATAATTCATTAGCCGTGATGTAAGTATATGTTACAATGTGTCTAGTAATCAGTTATTAGTTTTTCTTGTGAGAAAGTGGTTATTCAGGTAAAGAATACTTGGACTCTTTCAGCTAAACACGATATGCCCATTTATACCATTGTCCACCTTGTCAGCGTTTCCATCCACGAGATCTGGCGTCCTTGGCTGCCTGGACGTTGGTACACCGTCTGGCTGCTCTGAATGGCTTGCTATTTACTGTGTCCTTATCCCTATTGGTCAGCAAGTTTGTGTCTGCTTCTTTGCAAATACCCCTATCATTGCAGATATGTTGACCTTGGCCATGGGAATTCACATAAAAATCGTTAATATGGTAACCAAGACATGGCATATACACAGATAGCAGTGTTTGACCACCTTTCGTCGCACAGCGGTTCCTGAGGACTGAACAGCATACCTGGATGACGGGGTACACTCGGCTCATGATGTGGTACACATTACTCCTAATCATGCAGATATTACAGATGGAAACAGCTTAGTCAACGTATCGGCTAAACGTGCCTGATTTGGATCCTTGCTTGAATTTTCCAAGCCAACAATAGCAGTCGTATGAGCTGACAGCTGAACTGACAATGGGCACTTTCGCACGATGTTAACATGGGCTCAATAACTGACAAGAGTTTGTGCTCCCGTCCCAGAACAATTGACATTTTTATGTGCAATATAAAACAGCTACTGTTAAAATTTGAACAGTTTTGTATTTTCAAACGGGTGGTTGCATGATAGCATCTAGCTATGCCTTTCTGGACCCAGGTAGGCTATTTAACGCCCTCCCCACCACCAGTTTAAAGTCGATGGGAAATGAATGATTATAGGTTTCAACATACAAAGCAATATTATGGACGTTGTTATATTTTTTAAAAATTTTATGCATATATGTATATATGTATGTATGTATGTATGTATGTATGCATGTATGTATGTATGTATGTATACATGTATGTATATATGTATCTATCTATCTATCTATCTATCTATCTATCTCTATTTAAATGCTTGTCTGTCTGTCTATGTCTTACCTTTTGCACCGGCTAAAGTCAGTTAAATCATCAGGCATAGCCGGTAATACATGCAGCTGGTTAAAAATTGTCGGCCACAAGGCAAAGAATTTAAGCCCTGTCTCCAATCTCCAGAAAATATGTATGATGGAATTAATGAACAACAAGTCGATGCAGCTCACTCATAAAGTACACTAATTTGTTGCCCAGTGACAACTATATACAAACAATAGTGTTGCCAGCAGAATAATGTGAATTCTACACCGGTGTAGGTTTCACTCCAAGTAGAGAATTACAAACAATAATGACTGCTTGTACAGACGAAGTACGTTTGCCATTGCTGAGTATAACAAAAAATTTGGACAACTTAATATGTGTTTGCTTCCTTGTTAATATAGGATTTTACTGACATACCGCGTGTTTTGCACGACGACCAAAGTAAGTTGTTGGTATGAATAGTCCACATCGTTCGCAATTGAAGCTTCCATAATGAGCGGGTTTGTGGATAATAAGTATTCCACAAAGAACTGAAGTTAAATTGTAGCAAAGGAAAAAATAAAGCCAACAGAAAAGCGTATCCGTTACAGACTACCGGAGCCTATAGTCCACATATTACATCTTTAATTGGTCTGCAGCCCTTCGGCAGTTTGTCAGAATGTCCCCACTTCTTTAATTGAACAAAGATTGGATATCCAGAAGATATTGCGCTTTAATTACTTTTCCAAAACATATTATGAAGATATGCTTTTGCTGAAAATCGAATTCATTTGAAAAGCATCATATGTGATCAATAAGAATCAATTTATAGAAGGGAAAGCTCCTTCCACATTTTCCCCCAGTAACAACCGGCCAGCCATCACCGCTTGATGCACGTCCGCGGTCTTACCCTTCACCAGTGTAACCCGGTCACGTCATCACAACTTCACACATCTCCTCTGGCAGTATAACTGCTGTATGCCATCGTATTTGTATCACATGACAATGTCATAATATATATGTATGTATATATATATATATATATATATATATATATATGCGACAATTAATTAAGTGTAAAGGAACCAGCATAGGAAGCGTAGTTTTAAACTTTTGTACTTAATCTAGTGCTTCAGCGCTCGACCCAGGACGAGAAAAGTTCCTTCTTGAATCAAAAGTCACTCATGCTATAGATTTCATTCAAGTTATAATAAAATGAATGTCTGCTACAAAATCAGCTAAAGGGATAACAGCTTGTTAAACATGGCAATTTTGAGGCATGAAAATTGTTTAAGTGGGAAGGTCCATATAGTCCGGAGCCAGGGGCTTGACCTTTTCTATTGATCGGTTATTTCTTTATATTTTTGTTTGTTTTTAATTTTGTTTGTTTGTCTATGCTGGGAAACAAATTCTTTCGCACACCGCTGTGGCTTCATAACTGAGGCGGTATCAAAATGAAAAAAAGCTTCCAACACAAATTCGATTTTGTTTTTCCCATTGATTAGCAATTAGTGCAAAGTCATGTGGCGAGAGTAAAGTGTGCCGCTTATTCGGAAAATATGAAAAAAAAAAATAACTAGCACAGCCAAACAGTGTAATGTTGGTTTACGGTGCAGAAAAAATAATTGTCATCGAAATTGCGTGGCCATTAAAACTAAAGGCATTCCGGCTGATACAAAATTTAGGTGGGCACTAAGGAATCTGGAACGCCTTGGCGTGGCTGGAATAAATCTGTAGATAACTTTAGCTAACAACTTTTACCCTCATATAAGGAGTGGCCACTTCTGCCTAACATGTTACAAGTTGGTGAAGCTGTGTCTCACAATACACATGCGCCAATATTACCATTTGTATCCTGGTGAAAAAATGGTGTATTTCTAGAGCCTGCCCGTCGCATTCCAAAGCCATGTTTGGTGGATTGGACAAACTTACAGTGCGTGTGCTCAGACTTATATGAGCAAAGTTTCTAAATCTCTACTCCGCCCTGAATATGGCAACAGGTATCTGTATTTGAACGGATCAATGTTTCCATTTTTATATTAATTTGTAACAGCAAGAAGTATAAAAATGCTGGGACCTTTGGTTTTGATCTGTAGTATGCTTCTACATTGATCCAAATATCACTGGAATCTGGTCCTGCAACATCCAATATAATGAAAAGGATGGGAAAACCCCTGACCTCGTTACAGAAAATCACAAGTGTAGAATTTCAGACAATATGTTTATGGACGTCTCAATATCTTATAGAGGGCTGGGTACTGATGATGCCTGTCTCCATTGTTTCTGCTATATCTATATGAACCACCACATCGCCCCTTAATAGCACTACCCCAATGGTATAAGGTATTGGTATATGTATGGATAACATATTATCTGGTGTCCCACTACATATCAGCCATTGTACAGAACAGCGCGGCTGATTCTTTTAGAGTTTTTCTGCATCACTTCACACGAACAGCGATACATAAAACATTTAGCTCGAGCTTCGTGCCATTCTCTGCATAGATCAGCATCCATAGACTGACCAGTAATCCTTACATTCAGACCAACTTGTGTATGCACTGGCACAGATATAAATTTAGGTTGTTTCCATATGTTTCCACGTCTCAACCGCAAATCCTGCCGCGCAACTCAGCAGTAGTTTAATAGCAAATTGAATAATAATAATAATAATAATAATAATAATAATAATAATAATAATAATAATAATAATAATAATAATAATAATAATAATAATAATAATAATAATAATAATAATAATAATAATAATAATAATAATAATAATAATAATTATAATAATAATAATAATAATACTGGATAGCCTGTTCAGCTTATGGCTGTTCTTCCACAGGGTCCAGTAGGCAAGATCTTAGCCCAATTATCGCAAACTTAATTTAGGAGGAGACTGGAGATTCCGGAGAAAACATACGGTGCTCACCAGGTGTTTGGGAAACCTTGCCACATGCGACCACGAACTCCCAGCCAAAAAACGCCGCGAATAAAAGCGCTTTAAATAAAATGTATGCATGGTTATGATAGCCTGGTAGAATCTGAATCCATGACATATAACCATGCTGTGCATCCATCGAAAGTATACTGTGTCTTTAGTTGTACACTGTGCGTTTGGGACTGACTAATCATATTAAATGTAGGCATCAAAAGTAAGCAATGGTCGACCATGATCATCATATTAAAACATTGAATCCATACATTGTCTATTCCAGATTTAGATTCGGCATGTACCTTCGAGCCATACTTATATACTGTTGCTCCTGATGGGAGTGACAAACCATGGATCAGCGAGGCTAGATACAAACAGAATACGGAAACCTTGCTAAGACAACACGAGATCACAGTACAAGGACGAGAAATCAGCGTGAAGTTGCAATCACATGGTCATTGCACCAGGAGTTCCTGCCTCGAGAAAGAAACCTTATACCGTCGGGTATGTCTAAGAATGGACGAGCCCGGCAAATTCAGGGTGAAACATATAGTAGAAGGGTATGCATTACTTCTAAAAAAACACTAGTATTGCAATAATGGTCAGGACGTAGACTTGTGATTTAATATTAGCTGCCTGCTTTACAGAACATAATGGGTGTACATCATCTGAAAAGAGAACTGACCATGATATTATTTCCAGATAGGTATATCTCAGTGACACAGGCTTATTTCATTGGACACTCTAAAGCCGGCTATGATGACTTCAGGCCAGCTTACTTTATATACCATTAATTGAAGAGAATGCTGTAAGTGAACCATGCAGCCTTTTTTGTGACGTGACGTGAGATACGTATATATTCTTGCAAATACACTTTCACTTTTGCTTCAACAATAGTAATACCGGTTTGAGAACACTCCTTGCCAAACAAACTGGAAGAACTGCTGGTTTGTGAATTATCATGTAAAACACAATAATCTATGAGACATTTTAAAATGGTATTATCTGTGCTGTATGATTTGTCACCAACGACATTGCATACAATTATGAAGCTGCGCGTCATAACATCATTATCAAAATAAGACTCCAATGTGTTATGTTTCAGCAAACGGCCCATGTACACCTGTGTTAAATTTGTTCCGAGAAATAAACATCTGGTGCAATTATGGGAAGGTAAGTCTTCGGCGATGTTTTTTTTTGGGGGGGGGGAGGGAGAATATTGCGATTTTTTAATGTATTTACAATGCAGCAAGTTTTCTTGAAGTAACTTTATTTTTCTGATCATGATATTCACAAGATGACAGTGTTAGTCGTACTTGCTATACGGATTCAAAAGTTGAAAAAAACTTTGTGAGTAAACGTAGTGTTTACTCGATGAAGATTTCATTTCAAAAATGTAAATTATTTTAGTATTATTTCCATATGAATCCCAACAAGTACCTGTTTTAAGTTTTGTTAGTAACTTACAGGCAGTTTTAGGTGTATGGTATTGCGAACATTATAATGAAATCATCGCTGCCACCCTTAAAGTTTGATCAGATAATAGATAGACGGAGATGCAAGCTACAAATAGATAAACAAATCGATGGTGTATTTACTTCGTCTGGCTCCATGACAACTGTCGTCAGTCCGATTCACCACTATGTCCTTTTTTGTTATCAGCTCTAGCCCATAGTCGGAACGAGCCCAGACTGTGTAACGATGAAGCGCTGAAGAGGCAAGAGTGGCCCTGGATAAGTATGATCATTTCTACCACAATATCCTATAATCGTTAGTTATTACTGAGGCACATAAAGTTTATAAACGTACAAGTCGCTCTGGGTAGATATGAATATATTTACCCTAGCCTGTCATGAGCGATTAATACTACGTATGTGATGTGCGTAAAGACAGGACTGGAACTTGATAGTATGAGTATATAAACAGCGACTTCTAATACTATCAATTATTAATACTAAAGCTGACGGAAAAGGGGTTGGCTGCGACTATCTCCACCACCACATCCAATCATAATTCAAACTATGGTATACCAACCTTATTAACACATGGATGTCCCTCGGTAAGCATGAATATTCTACTAAATATCATAGTTAAGAAGTAATAAACACAAGTTATACAATGCTTAGAGAGACTGTTGCTGTGGTAACACTGACAGCTTATATTTACCTCTACCAATTGTGTTAACTCTTTCAAGCCAAATCACATCTAAAGTCAACATTCTTAAGTGACACTAGTCTGAATTATCATTATGATCTCAGATTCGTATTTCTAGTAAAAATACCTTTCATTCAAGTACCAGTATGCCTATAGTTCCATAGAAATATCCCAGGTCAATAGCTTTTATAATGCGTCCAATGCACGCCGAGAAAAGCTGTTAACACAGTCTAAAATTTGGCACTTAAAGAATAAAAATTCATTAACCCGATAAACATTAACATGAACATTACTGTACATAAACATTTGGGCCTCTGGTTCTCTAGAAATCTCTCTTGGTCAACTCATATTGATCATACTGTTGCTAAAGCCAAAAAATTGGTCGGGATCCTTAAACGTTTGCAGTATAAACTAAACAGGCGATGTTTAGAATCGCTCTACTTTTCATTCATACGCCCATGTTTAGAATATGCCAGTGTTGTTTGGGACGGATGCACACAAGGTGACAAAGACAGGTTGGATCTGTTCAGCTGAACGCAGCCCGTGTGGTAACAGGTGCACTTGCACATACAAGTCTTGAAAAACTCTATTCTGAGATAGGTTGGGAAACACTTGCTGAACGTAGGAGAAAGCAAAAATTGGTGCTTATGTTCAAAATTGTAAAAGGAATTGCCCCTAAATATCGCTGTAATCTTCTACCAGGAAAAATATCGATGCGAATTAATCAAATACACGCAATTGATGCCAAGAAAAGCACATACTATGATTCTTTTTTTCCATCCACCATACGTGAATGGAACCTACTACCACGATCCATTAGGAATTTGGAACATGTTGACGAATTTAAAAGGGAATAAAACAAAACCCAACCAAAATGTAACAATCTTTATTACTTGGGTAAAAGGCAAATAGCAGCTATTCATTCTAGAATGAGGATGGGCTGTGGTCAGTGGAACGGTGACCTCTTCAAAATAGGCGTTGTTGATTCCCCCTTATGTTCATGCGGTGATAACGCAGAAAGTACTTACCACTTCTTTTTGAGTGCAACAAATATGTTCTCTTGAGAGATGACTTACAGTCAAAGATACTACAGTATGAAAACTTTAATTTGAGAACAGTACTATTTGGTATTGAAAGCAAAGGAGATACAAAGAAACATAATGAGCATATTTTTGAAGCTGTGCACAAATTCATTGAGAGTTCAAATAGGTTTAAAACATGATGTTGATAAATTTTGTTATACCTACTGTACCTCAAAGAGTAATTTTTAAACATTAAGCTCACACTTTACCCCATTACCCTCTCTCTATTCTTATTGTGGTCTTGGTTGTATATCTATCTGTATACTAGTGCCTTGCAACTTTTTGTTGTCTTGTTTTATATGTACAAGAGGCCCTAATATAGGCTGGTGAGCCTGTCGGCCAATTGTTTTTTTAATGAAATACGTTTAAACCAACCCGATAAACAATATGCTTGTGAAGCCAGGTCTGATACTAAATAAGTACTGTGATAGTTTCAAAATGAACTCAGCAATTTAATGGAACGGCGCATAATCCTCACGGTGGCATGATTTGTCATAAATGGTCGTTCTAAGTAGAATGTGCTGTGGACCACTTTACTTGTTACGGAGAATGCAGGAGTGGCTGCTATTGATGATTTTTAAGATTAAGTTGCTAACAGTAATGAAAATGATGTATACAAAGCTAAGGAAGCATATAAGACGGCGTGAACTGGAACGAGATGTGGCCGCGTGTTCTTTAATGAAGCAAGTCAAACATTCACCAGGATGGTACATGCGGCTGTTCCTGTGTACAGTAAATATAATGTAGTGTGAACATCTTAAGTTTAAGCTACTATCAGTTATGGAAAATAATGCATACCAAATTAAAGAGGCAGGACACGGAGTAAAATGGAACTGGGTGCGTCCGTGTGTTGCAATATTTTTACGTAACGTGTCAAACATTGATCAGGAAGTCACATTCTGCTGTTTGTGTATACGGTAAATATAATGTAGTGCGAGAACTGCCAGTACCGGTAAGCTATACATTGTCCAATGAAACTTTATGTCAAACATGTCACTCTCATGAAACTAGAACCCACTGAAAGGTGTTGTTTTTATCATTTAGGTTTTGTTAGATATATCACTCGATGACGCTCGGTAAGACTTAAAAATCAATAAAGCAAATATCGACTTCATAGTGAAAGAAGGCTAGATCTAATAAACAGAAAGGTGCAAAAGGGATTCGCATTTTTTGAAAAAAATAATGAGCCAAAAAAAGTATAAGCCAAGGATATGACATCTGATAAAAGAAGGTAAAGCTA
The DNA here is from genome assembly GCA_964020975.1 of Hermodice carunculata. Lineage (NCBI taxonomy): Eukaryota > Metazoa > Annelida > Polychaeta > Eunicida > Amphinomidae > Hermodice > Hermodice carunculata. The sequence goes on from OZ026619.1 coordinate 6,879,638, forward strand.
CTTGTTACTTGTGAAATATTGACATCTGATTATAGAAGCTATATTTACTTGTTTTGCTTGTGAATATCAGCGTCTAAGTTCAATACCATTTGATTGTAGTTGCCGGCATTGAACGTATTCCACAAATTCAACTTTTTCATGCACTAATTAGTAATTATTTGTGTCCATATATATAGTGTCAGACGTTTTTCCCTGTTTAAAATCTATATTTATGCGATATCCAGAAGTGTCTGACACTTTTAACAGGCTCAAAAGTGCTCAACTTTATATCTATGAAACACTCATAAATATTGAAGCTAATATCACCTTTCACACCCGAAAAGAGAATATATTCAAATTTATAATTATAACACCTACTCCTGGTTCTTAATTAAGCACTTATAAATTGGTATCCACAGTTGTCATAGCTTGTACTGTATTCAGTGATTCAAATTCGTAATAGGTTTGTTTTAGTGTTTGCTTTTAACATATTATAATACCAAAGCAATTGGAGAATATGCTTCGGCTAAAGAAACTCATTTGGCAGATATGGTGCGTTAATTTTTTAAACCCTTCCTCAACATGGTGTTAATAACTCAGCCAACCTCTTCCCACTGCACGCTTCGGTCCATCTGTCTCTTCTGATACTAAGGGCTCACCGTTTAGGAATGAAAGGGTTTTTACGATAAATCTGTATCTGGCATAATTATATTAGTTTGAATTCTGATGAGCACAAGTTGTGTTGTGAGTTATATTGGAAGACCAAATTTCATTGCATCAACTACTGTGACTAATGAAATTGGAAGAATTTGTTATTTGAAATGTTCTCTGTGTGTGATGATATATGACATTGTAGTTAGGCAAATGTTTTCTCCCATACAGGACAGGGTCCGTTAGAGTGGAGTCCATGTCCGATCTCGGGGGGCTTTGACTTTTCTACTTCTGTCGGTCAACGAAAAAAGGTAATCTTAAGTAACGCTGGCATTGTGTTAGCTACAAAGGAGTGGGGGGAATAGTCAAAAAGACCAGCATGATACTTCCCAAAATATATAAAAATCCATACTTTCTTTCAAACTTCGTTAAATGCCTCATCTTTTTTTCTATATACTTGCACCTGTATAGCCTTGCTTAAGACTACGGGTAAGGTGAAAAATATTAAAGTGGTAGTTTCTGATTAGATTTTAGTGAATTAAACTAGTTTCTAAATCCATTTCGTTTGAATACCGCTTCAATAACAGGTATAAAGTTCCGGTGCCCTTTCCGGTACAATTTTCATTTGCAATTTCACCATAATCATCACAAAAACGTCATTCAATCAATAGGATACAACTGTTAGCTGGCTTGACTGGGGCTAGCTTTTTCGGTACATTGTTCCCATACTCCAATTGCGACGCCACATTTCCTTGCTCAGTTTGCGTGTGTGACCAAATCACTGATTGTTAACAATGAAATTCCTACCACAAAAGCAGATCTGAATTTTGCTCCGCAGCAAAACCTGATTTTGTGAATAAGTGTTGGTTTTATGTAAGCAACACTGGAAAGAGGTTTTTCTTGTTATTAGGTGCAAAAAAACAAAAAAAAAACAGACCAGCCTTCGTCCGATGATCATAACCCGCGCCTTCGGGTGAGCTAATGTAATTGTAACTCAGGTCTTTTGTCTGGTGGCTATGACTGACGACTCGGCTAGTTTTATTATTATATGACTTTAAAAGCGATACGTATATGTTTCCTGAAATTATACCACAATGGAGATTGATCTCTAAAAATTAAGAAAAACCCTAATAGATCGGATCTACTTTTTCCAATATATATTCCAGTCACTTCACCTTCGATATGAAAGGAAATGTTTTAGTTTAACGAAAATTTATAAGTAAAGACAACACATATAATTATATTCTTTTAAGGTATTATAAAGGTATCAAATTTATTCATGATAAAATGATAAATGGGGATTTTTGTACGACCCATCAACGTTATTATCAAACTGTAAATTTGCCACGTTAAGTGAAAAAAGTAAGGTTTTAAAAGATTGAGCTGGAGCTGGTGCTGTTTATGAATGTATGATAATTATGCAGCTTGTACACTATGTATTAATGGTTGGGCCCCCGAGGAAGAACACCGATGTACTTATTGGGTGTCCCGAAAGCAAGATATTTGATCATCATTTTCCCCCCAGATATTGTTAATGGAGCATTCTGGTGCATTATACAGCTACAGTATATGTAAGTACGTTCTGGTGAAATTACTTAGTTTAGCTTGTGAAAAGTTACAATAAATTGGGTTGACGTTGCACTTCCCCCCCCCCCCCCCCCCAGGAAGTAAATAGTTCGTGCTCAACCACATCAGCCACTGCGTGATGAACCCGTTCTTTAAAAAGTTAATCTGATTACAGTTTATTGATAAACTTTGAATGTCACTTGCTGTCTAAGGGTACCTACTATTCGTTGCCATACCATGTTGCACATGAGTAAAAATTAAATGACATTTACGACAATGCGTCCGCTATTTTGGCTTGTGCTTCTGGGGTGCCAGTACCTTTTAGGTAATGGCATAATCCGATGGACTTGTAGAAAAGCTACAGTAGATCAAGTATGTAAATCTTTCGAAAACAATTCGCACTAGCAAGGAAAGAAATTCAAATGGTTTCGGTAGCTTTGTCTGCAAATGTAGTGTAGGTCTGTCGGCCGTACCGTGATTGCACGCATGCAAGTAATTTTCTGTCTGTTACATCCTTTATCGCTTCATAACATATTCTCTTTACTTTGACACATCTCCAGGTCAAAAAAGTTTTAAATGCAAATGACAGTTACATGAATTTCATGTAAACATATAAAACAACAATATCCCGGTATCAGTTTATGACATAGCTATCCCACAGCCATATTTTTCAGCAAGAGAGGCGTTTCACCCGGTGCAATAAATTTTGCCGAGTATTGTATACTTTTTGGGGGGGGGGGGGCATTAAGCCTATAAGCGCACTTGAAGACATACATTTCGTAATTATGAGCTGCTAGGGACTTCTCCTTTTTCTCCTCTGCTTTTCCTGTCACATTTCTTTTTCTTCTCTATTCATTTTGTATGGGGGGGGGGCGTTCCGGATGCTTCCTTCTCGATCTGCGCTAAACATTTAGGACTGCCAGGGCCCTTCCTAGTATTTTAATTGATTAACCCTATTTTAACATTTATAGGCGTGAATAAACCGATTTGTATTTTTAACGCGCAGCATTGGTTTAACATTTATGGGTGTAGTGCCTCCTATTCCTTAAATACTGGGTGACAATTTTAAAACTTAGCGGTAATAAAATTGTTTTCATCTTCAAAATTGAGGCATACATACATGTTAACACAATATGGGTTGTTGTACTTTCTTTTACCGCAAGTGACAAATGCAAATTAGCGATAATCTTTTCATCTTTTGACGTTAGTTGTTTACAATAAGTTTTTCATTCTATGCTTATTTAAATCGAGAAACAAAGAGTCAATTGAATAAAATGTCCCTCTCAATAACTATATTTTATGTGTTAGTGTCTAAATACCTTTAAACATCATCATTTGTTATGGTTGTTCTGTCTAGCATGTTTATTCCTACTACAACGAGGTTATTGTGAGTGAATTTAGTAAGATTTTAACAGTTTCTAGCAGATTTTAAACTGATATTTATCCAGATAAATGTTACTATAAGCAGTGAACGTCCACATTTCGATTCACATGGACGAAATGACTGATGGGGGTGTTGAGGCTACTGCCAACTGGGCGGGTCCAACTGTGAAGATACCTACATTTTTTATTGCCAAGTTTAATAGAAAATAATATTCATGTAGTGTTGGTTGCGTTACAATAAAATATCAGCCTGTGAAAAGCTATAGCAACAGTAAAATATAGAGTATATATTAATTACTAAGTAACAATCGTGCATTTAACTATCAATTCACTCAACGCAATGGTTCAGGACAGAGCATTTGTCGCAATACCACTGCTAGTTTTGTGTAGTTGGAGGAATTCAACTAAAGTTTTTTCATCAGAGACTTACTCAAATTAATTCCCCGTGCTAGTTCAGTGAAAAGAAAGAGAGATCATATGTATTTTAGTATAAATGCATGCTCTATTTCCATGACAGATAAAAAAATCATCATTTTAAACAAAATTCTGTTTATTTTCCATAAATTTGATATCACAAAAATTAACAACGTTGTATTGTAATTTAACTCTGGCCTTCGTTGAAGATCTTGCCCATTTCATCCCGGTACCCTTGGCATCTTTGTAAAGTAGGCTTTACTTTCGATATCTTTTCCGATTCCGATATATGAAGATTAGAATATGACTTGGTGCCCTCCATTGTATGAATGTATGAATTCAATTATCAATTGAAGAACCCCTAAGAGAACAAGAACAAAGCAAAGTAAATCCAATCGCATATTGCATGGAGGGTTGCCACTACAGCACGGCAAGCTCCGTATTATCTCCACGGCGCTCGGTCTGCCCCGGCACTACAAGATTGTACTTGTAGTCAGGATAATAAAGGTGCACCATTCTTGTGGACCAATGATCCAACTAGGTTGATCATCATGATTACTTTTGGCATTAGCAGTATGTGTTGCGCTGTAGTCTGTTACCATCGTGAACAAGTTAAACCAATAAGAAATCGAGTCACTTTTCAGCACCAAAGCAGTGATCATGCTGCCAGAGTGAAGCGGAGAGAACACGGATTTTGATCTGTTTAACAGGCAGCATGTGTGGTGATAGATTGCAAATCTAGATGGTTTTAAGTTATCAAATTTTGCAATACATGGAGTGAAAAGACATTAGAACAATTTAGCTTCACAACTTAACAAAAAGCATAAAAAAGTCGCCGTGCGTGGCTGCACTGAATCAAGTATTGCTGTCCAAATTTCCTTTTCGCAGAGACTCTGCAAAAAAGAATGGTTGCCGTCCCGGATGGAGAGCGAGTGCATTGTGGGAGAGGGACTTCGTTTCCGCTTTCCTGACAAGACGTGCAGTCCATTCCAGTACGTTCAGTGTGAGTTTGCTTTTGCGAGTGTTTTGTTACTTTATTAATTTAGAAAATTACTTCAAAGTGCAAGGACGAAAAGGCAGTAAATGGGACTGGCCAATTTCTTCTAAACATGATTTTCTGAAACAACTTTTTCTGCATTTGTACGTAAATGAATATCCGAAGTATAAAATATGTTTATTCTATCTTTTAACTTTCACCTGACTTTAAGTCACAGTACAAGCATAACTGTTAACACCGAGTCTGTTGCTCTAGATCAGGGGGTGTTCATGGATAGGCAGTTGGATTTATATATCCGCGCACCATGAAAAAGGAGATCATTTACCGATTTCTCATACGTTTACTTGCCAAAAAGGCTACGCCAGACTTTGAAATTTGCAATTAAAATACAAGCGCAATAGTGATGTTGTGTTTGCAGTATCATAAGTGATGGTGTGCACAGAGCGTTACTTTGATTCTACAAACGAGGAGAAAAGACTAACTGCCACAAGATGTTATTACCGGTTTCCACAAGTCTAATTACTCACACCTCTATGAGGTTTAGCATAGTAACTGCTCGATTCTATTCCTAGATATGTTAGCAAACTGGGATATCTAACCCAGGTATGTAGGTAATACACAAACAGTCTGTGAATAATCGATCAATCGAAACGAATAGACAAACGCATTGGAAGGACCAACCAATTAAGTGCAATCACCTGTCACGACTTGTCGAACCCGAACACCTCATTGGCTTAATACGTATGATGCAAGCAAAATGCCTACACATCAATAAGGACCTGCTAAATGAACTATTTGTTGAATAAATGTGATGTAAAAATGAATTTGTCTGAATTTATGAACTAAAATAAGAGGTGCACGAAAAGATTTAAAGACTAAAGAACGTCAACTTGAGACGTTTTATATAACAATGACAATGCTTTTAGTCCTTGTTAAGAAAGGATTCAAATATCACATAAAATTATTTTCCTATCGTTAATGATACATTTTGACATGAACTTGTAACCAATTTGAGTGAAGGACTAACTCAGAAAAAAAGAAAAATGAAATTTTAGAAAAGAGAAGAATGAGGGGTGTAATTGTGCAGTCCTTTCTTCATCCATGAATTTGCTCGTGCAGTGACGTGGCCATAACTAAATCCAATTGATTTGGGTACGAGAGTACTGTTTTTTTTTTACCTTGAGCACAATATATCCTTACGGAAGACAACATTCCGATATAGCATCATCCATTAACAATCCTGATATTGTGATATACATTGCAACATATAAATCATTGTCAAATATAAGTTAGGAGCTCCCAGGGGGTATGAAGATTGTATTTACGCTTGGCTTCTCGCATGCTCAATTTTGTCCACGCTAAAAATGTACCCAACCAAGGTTCAAAATTGTAATACAAATATTAATAAGATAATGAGACGGGAATAAAAGCAAAGTAAAGGGATTTTGCTGTCCTTTCGGTCCAAACGCTAACTTTGAACGCTATGCTTTTAAACTTTTGTTCATGGAATTTTATCATGTTGGTCTCACACGAAATATAAATGTTAGGCAGGGACTTTCATTGAGTATTTTGCTCTCTATTAGAGTCAAAAATAGGATTTCCGCTCAGAACGAGACATAAGCCACTTAAAAGGGCCATAATGGAAAAGATTAAATGATTACAAAATCGCAAAGGCGCCTCATGTACAACGATGCTTTCAATCTTTTGAAACAAAAACGAGTCTGATAGAACAGGCTTTTTATATGTATACAGTGAGGGTTGTTTAACTCGTATTATCACTAATTCCTGCTATCCTTAGTGTAGACCAATTTAACATAACCGGTGCATAAGTATGTCAACGGTATTACGATAAAGTGAGAGATTACTCTTCTCCTCACCTGTGCATATTTACAGACAAGGAGCTTTTATGCTGGGCCAGCTGGAAAGAGTCTGGATATACCTTTATAGTAGCAGGAGTGAAAGATGCCAACCAACCGCAGTATGTCTTGGTAGGTTGTACTTTCTCTGTAGACTGTATGTTGTGCATTCACGGAATCATGAACAGCGGAATTGCACAGCCAACTCGGTCCCTTTTGCACTACTTGCAGAGTGCTAGAGAAACCCTCTGTGCGCAGATGCACGACTTTGTGTGACGGTGACGTCATACATAATCCTTTCATTGCTGAATGGTCAATTCTGATTTCTGCCTCATTATCACCTTCCATATTCAAAGACACCAGATATTTAGTCCCTGACTTTCGAACGCCAGCAGGTATGGTGCGTTCAAATAGTGTACCACTTCCCTCATGTTTATACACAGCAGATGTACTATTGCACGTCTCTGTAAGTACCAGTAGATACTGCAGTGTGTGGATAAATAGTTAGATATGATAGATTCTGTGAGTGCGTGAAACAAGAAAATTCAGCTGAATCTATGAAATCGAAGAATACCCCTTGCCATTTTCCTCACTTATGGATTATTTAGAAGCGAAAAGTTAGTGCAGCCGATTATTTGCTGTTGTCTACAAACTTTCCAGCACTCACAGTAACGTGAAAAATTTCAAGACATTAGAGTTCAATATCATCCAGATGATTTCCTGAGTGCTTTCTTCAATAAACACAAACAACAACTTAAAGTGATGCTGAATGGTAAAATTCTCGAAAGAAGAAAACGAAAATAAACGCGTTATAATCACACATATAATTTAAGATCCTCTCACGGACATCAATCAATACAACGCAAACCATGGTATTTTTCTGAAAAAAATGCAAGACTCTGTGGTAATAAAATATAAAACAAGCTTTTTTCAGAAATAAATGGTCGCATGGGTCAAGCAAAGGGTGTTAATCATACAAGCTGTCGTATGATGGTCGTGCCAAACTTTAAGTTTAATTATCTTTTTATCGGTTGTATGAAATAAAAACACTTTTGGAGCCAGAGTTTAGAGTGGTGCTGGAGTGTGCCGGAGGGCACATCTTAAAATATTTAGATAGCGTGATGGTGCAGGTGCCTGTTATTAAGTGCTAGAGATGACACTGACTACATTGTGTGATTTGAAACTATACAAATGTCATTATCTTTCAAAACACAACTACCATTCTAAATGATCGCCGAAAATTTTAAAAAGGGTCCATTCCTGGATTCTAATTTCTGGGTTATGTTACGGTTATTGGTCAGTGGCAATAAAATCGCCGTTTTCATGTTTCATTTTTTCTTTTTGGTAGTCGGTGGGCCTGTAAACCACAATAAAAAAAGGTATTACCGGTAGAACTAGATCGCTACCACCCCATGTCGCTGTCTTGATCGACCACTAGCGCCCATGTTGAGACTGAGCACGTACTTCTAGGCCGCAATGGCCAATGAGGACAGTTGTTCGCATATATTTTACAACCTTCCTCTATCACTGTATCGACTAGTACTGACTTCACGTTGTGCTCTATAATAAATTTCGGAACGTTTTATTCTAGCAAGGAAAGTTCAATGAACGTTAATACAACACCAGCCATGCTGTAAACGAGACCCCAAAACCAGTTCATAATGAGAAATGCTCTAAATCTGTTATGTATCAAAAAGATTCTGAGGCCTTCGGGACTTTGGGCATGTCCAGGCATAAATTGTAACGGGTAAGTGTATATTGCATATTGTCTGAAGTAAACATTACATAATTGTGTGTGAAGTAAAGGCTTACGGAGCGTGCGCAATGAGAGGAAAGGTGGGTGGCAGTCCTTCCCAGCTCAAATGATGTCGACTGAGGTCGACCTCAAAATATGTATCAAGCTGTAGGCCTATAGTATAAGGGGGGAATCATTTATAACAAAGTTTACTTAGTGCTGTGTGTTTTACATATGTAGAGTCGAATGTAGATAAATTTTGTTGCAGTGCGCTTGTGACTGGTTTGTGTAATATGGTTTTTCGTTTCGTCTGGTGTCTTGACATAATGTTCGTGCAATTGCTCTGTGTGTGGTGTAATAATTAAACTTCCACTGCACATATTTCACATGCAGATCATCCGTTATCACGCGGGACCACTTTTTAATACGTTAAAAGATGTTGTTTTTCTTTTCTTTTTTTTTTTTTTTTTTTTTTTTTTTTGTATTTTGCCTACGTTTCGCATTGTAAGTAAAATTACGTGTATCTTCAAACTCTCTCTTTAAGGAAAGCTGCTCTCTAAAGAAAGTATTATGGAATAGATTTGCACCCTTGATAGAGGAGTGCATTTGAAAGGGGGATTTGTTTCCCAGTTTCAGCCATGCAAACTTGTATTTTGCATGTAGAGACTGCCGACAGACCCTCGACTGTATCGCCGCAGACACAAGTACATGGATCCGGACTATAGACGGGAGTTCCGGGCGCACCTATACTTTAGCGTCATCACGCCTATCAGCGCGGGTGGCCAGGCCAGCACCAGGGTTATGACCTTAGAGCTCAGAATGAAAAGAAGTGGTAAGCGTAATGTATGACTTGTGCAGTTATGTTTTTGGCCTCTATTCAGCGGGGACCTCTCCATATTCCGAAGGTGTAATATTCAGAAGGTTCATTGCATCAAAGGTTCAGTGTTCCAAAAGTTCACTGAAGCACCGAGTAAGTCGTCCGCAGGTTCACAACTCCGAAGTAGGATGCAGTATGTTTAGTGTTGGATGGTATATCACATGGTATGGATCGCGTGGTATGATGAAGTCTAAAAAGATTGTGACGTGTATGGCTCAGTGAGGCAAACACGCTTAACAATCCCTTGGACCTTTGTTTCAGACCAGTGAATAAAAAAAATACCAGTTCTTAATGCCGTCAGCACACAAGTATAAAAATTTGCTTCACAAAAAGAAGGAAAAAGAAAAGAAAAGAAAAGAAAAAAACAGCTACGATTTTTATACTTTTTTTATTTATTTATTTTTTTATTTTTATTTTTTCATTTTCTTTTTTTTTTATTTTGAAGTTTCCAGGACAATGCAATCTGGTCGTGTCGCACTAGTTTTAGTCTGAAGATAGGCTAATAAACGTACTGATATTTCAAGAATCATTGGTTCGTGTTTCTACCGTATTGTTGTTCTCTAAACTATGTCTCAGTCATGTTGTGTCTTTTAGACAAATTGATATTAGGACTCATATCAATATTTGACTCAACAATTATTGATTACAAAAGGCAATTATAGCTTATTTATGTGATTGTTCCCATGACGAATTAATATTTAATGAACCTTTTTTTCACATGTTGAGATTTTATAGTGGAGTTCTATTGGCCTGGAACCAAAAAATACCTTTATTGACCAAACCAGCATACTGTGTATACAGTTATCTGATGTTTGAAGTGAAAAGAAACAAAGCTTCAAAAAACACATGAACAGCAATTTTAAATATCAAAAGCACAATTACTCAAACATAACGCATTACAAGTAGAAGAAATCTTATCTTGCATAGGCTCTTCCTGAATGTATTTATACATCAGGGACTGTGTGACAAAAACGAAATCACAAACTTATTCATGTTTCAAGCGTCTGTTATCTTACGATTAAAATTCTCAATAGCACATATTAATCTAAATATTCCTAGGATCGGCTAAAATTGAAAGAAAAAAAACAATTTAATTTCAAATTAATATCACACTGATAAATACGATGTTTAACTTATAATGATATTAGTGACACGTCCACTTTGGGCACATACGGGTGATAATATTGTTCCTGTTCAGTCTAAATTTTTTCTAAATTGTACTCTTGGACGCTCACAAGCGATGCAATCAATATTATATATGCTCACGGGCCAGATTGGCCTATTGCTCAGTGACTTACACAGTATCTTTAAATTACAGTTTTCAAAATGTGAAGTGTATATTGAACATGGGCATTATTTAATAGCTTATTCAATCTTCTGCATATACAAATTTTATAAGCTAGACGAGACGTTTAGAATGGCATGTCTTAAAGTGGTTATAAAACACAATTCGAATACAAAGAACACGTCGGCCCAGGAAAAAACTTTAGTCAGTAAACTCAAAATGGCGTATGAGCTACGCCAACAATTTGTTACAACAAAGCCGATATCGCTAAATTTGGACATATCTCTAATTCATTTATGCGTTGCAGGGCGGTAATCACTTGTAAGGTTACACTCGGCTTGGCACTGAGGAATGTAGTGTAGTGTAGTGTTTTTAAGTTGCTCTTACGTGTATTGTATTGTTTTTGTCTTCGTGTGTATTGTATTGACATATTGTATTTTATCGTATTGTTTTGGTGTGTTGACAGACAAATTACCGTGTATCATGTGAATTGGTGTGGTCGTAATGAAGTAATCCATTCGGTTATTTAGTGATATCGCTAAAATTAATGATTTAGGGATATCAGTAAATGAAACCATTCAGCAATATCGCCAAATGAATTGGCGATATCGCTAAATGATTTAGTGATATCGCCAAAATGTCAAACGGCTTGCCATATAAAACGAAGTTTGACAATTAAATTATTTTCAAATTATGTTTTTTGTGTTTAGAAACTCCATTGCTAATGCTAAATCTTTTGATTCTAATAACTTATTTTTTGCTGAGCAAAGTAAATTGAATGTACTTGATTATATTTATCGACTGAGTTATTTGCATTTTTGCTTGCTTCCTGTTAGAAACTTGCCTAAAATATTATGTCTTTCACCCACAAGCACATGAATTTTGGCTCGCAAAGCCCATCACTGCCTGTTCAACTGAGTGACGTTACAGTTTAGTTTATTCTTGGAGCATTTCGTAGTGAGTCTGCGGACACGTTTCATTGGTACTAAATGGTTAACGACTTTGTTCGGAGCAAATCTCTCGAGATTATATTTACCCAGCTTACTTCCGGGTCGAACGATTAAGTCCCCAATGTGAATATAAAACATGCCTACATCACCACAGCAGGATAGAAGCCTTGTGTGCGGATTTTGGGAGACACACAGTGTTTTCTAATCAACAATTTTTGTTTCATCAATGCTGACACTGGCATTTTACGCTTGAAAAAAAATAAAGAAAGAAAGAAAGAAAGAAAGAAAGTAAGTTAGAAAGAAAGAAAGAAAGAGAGAGAGAGAGAGAGAGAGAGAGAGAGAGGGAGGGAGAGAGATAGAGATAGAGAGAGAGAGAGAAAGAGAGAGAGAGAGAAACTGAGAAAACGGATATAATTGGAAACAGTTATGCACAACAGTATACTTGTTTTCATAATAGGCACAGTGATGACAAACCACAGCGGCATTAGGGTTAATCAGTATATTTACGGAATAAAGCTGCTTTTCCATTTGCCCTCATAATTTGTCTGCGTAATACGTGACAAAACTTCACAGAGTTATTCAATGAGGACAATTTCCTCTGTGCGCGAACATTAATGTCAAACGAAAAGCCAAAACTAGGATGCGACGAGGTGACCCATCGCTTTGGGATCCTTTTCTGACACTCACGCACAATTTACAGACGCGGAAATGACGTAATGGAACGGGGCGCTTCTATGTCACCTTGCTACAAATCTTTAGTAAGACAAGGCACACTGTAGTTGTCACACGGATGTTTAAAATCAATGTTTTTGCAATGTATGAAAATGCATTGCGGGAATGTTGGCTCACATGCACACGAACAAATGAAAATGCAACGTACGACCAGAACAAGCATGATTCGCTTGCAAGAAAATCAGTGGGTATACCGAGAAAACTTCTAAAGACTATCTATTCAGTATTTATTAAACTTCTGTAACGTTAATTTTTATAGAACTGTTAAAAAGAGACATAAAATTGAGCAGTGTCACAAACCTATAAATTGAAATTGGAATGGTACCGCACCTGTATCTGTAATAGTTTTGAAATATTCAAGATTTAAAATTTTGTGTATTTGCCCAATTCACATAAATCAAACTGGTGCTACTTTGACAAATATCTCATTTGATGCAGCTATCTTCGAAACCTATTACTTGAAGTTAGAATGATATCTCTATGTATGTTATTTTTGAATAACTGATTACTGGATGTGCCTGTCGCATAAAAAAAAACCTATGAAATTGTAAGGTTAGAATGGTACCTCTACCGTCAATGGTTTTAATGATATTCAGCAGTCAATTTTTTCAAGTGTCCCTAATTTGTATAAATTAAGAATTCTACAACTGGTTTACTGGTTACCCCTGTAGCTCAAACCTATGAGTCGAAGTTGGAATGGTACCTCTGCGTGAATAATTTTGAAGATGTTAAACAATTATAATTCCCAATGGCCCTCACTAATTTTCAACATATTGACTATTCTAGATCAGAGGGCAAATCCCTATAGTTGGTCTATGGCCATGTAACTGTTCGGATTTTTAGCTGTAGGTGAGAGAGAGAGAGAGAGAGAGAGAGAGAGAGAGAGAGAGAAAGAAAGAAAGAAAGAATGAATGAATGAATGAATGAATGAATGAATGAATGAATGAATGAATGAATGAATGAATGAATGAATGAATGAATGAATGAATGAATGCATTAAGGGTGGGATGGAACGTGTCACAGCAAGACGGTAATGCATAAGTGTAGCGAGTGAATTCTAAATGCTACAGCGCTCCAGTCCACACTTGACACCAATTCAAGCGTTGTCATCATGTCGGGGAACCCGAGTTATTTGTTCTAGGGCTTCAAAATGAGGTTGCATCGCTAAAACCCACACATTATTATCGGTATCTTAAAAGTAATCGGAGGTGGTGATACATTGATTTCGAAGTGAACAGATTGAAAGTAGAACAATTTCGTCTAACAGTATGTCACCTAGAGTCTTTCAAGAAAAATAGGATCGTTCCCGTGCTCCTCAGGTTATAACATTGCACACAATTGAGCTTTTGCAAAAACGTAATAACACGCTTTGTCTTTTTACGCTTATACTCGTATTTGATTTGGTATGACTGGTGCAATATATTCACAATTGTTTTGCTTCCCATCTTCTTGCCCCAATACAAAAATAATTTATGCAGAAACCGAATTTAACATCAAGAACGATTTTATCTCGTAGAACCTGGAATGTGCTTCGACGAAAGCGACCGATGTGTGCGCTACGCCCTCGAAGGGAAGTGTACTAACAGTGCATTACACGAATATGCAAATTACTGTAAACGTTCATGTGGACATTGTGGTGAGTGAGTCAATATTCTCAATTTATCCAGTAATTATAGCTGCATTAGCTCATAAAACAGGAAAATACAAAGATGGCAGTATTTCTTTTCATACTAACCTATCAATATCCACACTACTCTGGTAAATGGGATTTTTTCATTGGTCCTCCCTCTAAGTGCGTGGAACTACTTTTCATTCCATATTTGGAAAGATCTTTTCATATTTGGAAATCAGTTCAGGGTCAAAGGTCAAAGCCAGAGTTCCATTTAGCTCAATTTAATCCTGATGGAGGACAATTTACAGCAATTCTATCCATTGTTACCAACAAAATTTGTTAAACATTGGAACTTTTTTGTTGAATTTATCTATTTTATTCACTGAATATAACTGTATATGTAATTACTGAATAAGAATAAAAACAAACCTTGTGAAGGATCCGACTGCCAAGGACAACCTCTTTCATAGCCTGATCACTCCGAGTGCGCGAAGCACACGAGGAGTGACCCGAGCCGTGAACTTCGCTGTCCGGGGCAATAGGATCCTTCATTCGGCTAGTTTTATTATCATCTCGGCTAATTTCTGCGGATGTACCTCAGATTGATCTCTACGAAGATTTGTCGATACTTTACGGTTCACATTCGGGAGGAGCTGTTCTCTTTTCGTTTACCCTTGGCGAAATTCTTAAAAAGGGTCTTGTCTAAAACCATAGGTCAAGTCAAATTTCGAGCAGGATATATTTATTGTTTTATCTTTTTTCCTGAATTTCTTGGTTTTTATTTGCTTTTTGTGGTTTTGTACTTGCCCGAAACTGCTGTCTGGATTCTTTTCAACCTTGGTATGTCTCATGACCGTGTCTCTTTTATTGTTTATCCTCAAAGTAGCGTTTTTATCATTTTGGTGATGTTTTATTTCAATGGTAATTGATGAAACGTGCAATCATAGTATAGGAATATTATTGTAAATATTTGTGTGTGTAGTTTTCTCAAACACCGTGATGGAAATCTTCAAATTAAGTTTGGCTGTGCCATGTCAGGTTATCTGGGCAAATGGTATTCTCACAACATTCAACTTCTCGACATTGAGGCGCGCAATACAAAACAATTGTAATAAAAAAAATTCACGGCAGTGTTTGCATTAGATATAGACAATTCAAACCTAGTTTAAAAAAAAACCGTATAACACATAAACACCCTCTTGTTTAGGTGTTACACCACCAAGCCGCCCGGAATGTGCCTTTCCTGACGAATTCCAGGGTCACTGGTTTCTCTTCGAAAAAGGTCGCATGGAAAACATTACTATCCACAGCGGTACAATCGTATCTTCCCACATGGGTCGGTTTATATGTAAAGGAGTTTACTGGTCGCAGAATATGTACAAACTGCTGTCGGAATTCACCAATGGCTGGTAGGTTAACTACGTGATAGAAATCAGTTTGACTCGGTTGGAGTTCAATCCACCATGTGAATTTTTTTTTCTACTGGGCTGATCGCACTTTCATTCTCCACCAATAGATCGGTGTTTTCATTTCAATCTTCAAATCCGAGGTCGGAAGTGTTAAATGACTGAAAAACACTTTTTTCAATAAATGTGCACCCTTTTCATTAAAGGAACAGTCTCAGGAAAAGGACCAAGTCGCATTTCTATCGCCAATAGTTTACGCCACAAAGCACAAGATGTATGCTTTAATCAGGGCAGCAAATTACGATCAGTTTTTCGTCAGAAAACACCAATATATGTTTATGATCAGGATTTATCTGTCACCATTAGTTTCTGGTCAAAACGCACAGTATTTATTTCTATGCTTAGGAATTATCTATTGCGATTAGATTTCGTCAGAAAGCACAATATGTATGTTTATGCTTAATCAGAATTGGTAATCATGATCAGTTTCTCGCTTATGCTTAAGCATATAATTGTCTGTCGCGATCCATTTCGAATTAAATAACACACTATTTGTGTTTATGTTTAATCATAATTGTCTTTCGCCATCTGTTTAATAAAGACAACACAATGTGAATGGTTATGATTACTCATAATTGTCTATCGCGATTAGTTTCTAGTCAGCACATACAACATGTATGTTAATGTTTGATTATAATTTCTAATCGCGATCAATTTCTACCGAAAAAACGCAATGTCTATATGCTTAGTCGGAAATACCAGTCGCGATCAGTTTCTAGTTTAAAACACAATTTGTGTTTTGTGTTTTGTTATAATTGTCTCTTGCGATCAGTTTCCTTTTAAAAAACATAATTTGTATAATTATGCATGATCTCAATTGTCATCGTGAAAACCCAATATGTATGATTATGGTCAATCATAACTGTATGTACTGTATGTGTTCCCCAGTAAGCATAAAAGGGATTATGGCAGCTGTCAATCTTAATTGTCTATCCATATTTTAAACTGTCATATGTTTCATTCCAAAGTGTGCGTTATGTATTAACTTAATTGGTTGTTATTTCAGTCGACCTCGGTATACTTGCGTCAAAATGAAAATAGACCACAGCAACGAAAAATTCATGAAACTGCAAATTGGTAAGTAGCGATGATAAAAATTAAAGTTATCTCTGATCCACATGTTTCCCATAAAGGAAGGAAAAGCGTGTTGGTATTCCCAAAACAGTTATGTTATCTCGAATGGATCCAGGTGACCCCGGCATATATTTGCTGTTACGGAAAAAAACACGCAATGCATCTTGTCATTATGTTTTTTTTTATAATAATAATAATAACAATAATAATAATAATAATAATAATAATAATAATAATAATAATAATAATAATAATAATAATAATAATAATAATAATAATAATAATAATAATAATAATAATAATAATAATTGAATATATTTATTCTGGGAATCCGATTCAGCAGAAATGCTGTTTTTCAATCGGGCCCAGTAAAATCATGTACAAAAATATACATAGTATGGAAAGTGGTACATAAAAGAAACATGATCAGATCCACGACATACGTAAAATTAAAGCACCTAATGTTGATACTTGTGCCTTGTACACTTGTATATGTCAATATTTTTTCGACCTAGGTCCTATAGGTCCGCATGGTTATGATATTTCAGTGTCCTGCTTAACAGTCAACAAATGTTAAAGCGCACGGTCACGTTGCTTAACCCATTAGCAGTCAACTTTTTTCAGCTTACGCAAGCCTTTTATTGCTGTCAGCCACGCCGCTACACATATGGTGCCACGAAATTTGGCTTATGTTTTATCATAAGTTGTCAGTACACGCGGCCACAGAATATGTAATTGCTCCTGCACTATTTCAAACAAGCCTTAGAGCGCAGTTACTGCTGATATACTTATGGACATAAGGCGTATTTTGAAAACACAATTTGATCAATAAGTTTAATAGCCAACATGGATGATTTTGTAAAGATTTGCCGTAATCCAATTTTGTTTCCTAAACCTGATTCTTGGCCAGCTACAGTCACCATTCCCTCAAATACCATGCACCTTCGTTGTTTTCAAATTGATGTTGATAAGCCCAAGTTCGTTTTGTATACATGGCCCAAGAGTTGTCCTTTTTTTTTTCTTTTTACTTCTACATGTACAGTATGGTTCCTTTCTATGGACAAATATATTTACATTCTCACAATGATTAGGTTATCTCGATAGATCTAGATTACCTTTACACATATGGTTGTTACGATTAAAACCACGCAGTGTATGTTGCCACTGTAGTCCTTTAATACCTATCATTATGCTACCTTTTACGTGTATACGTCAATATATTATCTACTCCCTTCCTACAGGTCCACATTTTCATGATATTTTAGTGTCCTGCATGCTTAGCAGTCAACTGACGTGAAAGGGCGCGGTTACATTGCCTAACCCATTAGCAGTCGGCTTTTTCTGGTCAATCGTTGTCAGTGTGACTTAGGTGGTCCAATACCTGCATGAAAATATAATGTTAATGCATGCGTGCCAGTAAGATTACCTGCTTTGGAAACAGAAATAAGGTTTATCCTCAGTATTCCTATAAAGAGTTGCAATGTCAATGACAGCTGATGTGTTAACTTACGTAGTTCCAGGTTACCTTTACATGTACCCGAGTCACTTTGGAAACCATCCGGTGTATGATGGTATATTACGATCTTTACTTCATGTGGTTTTGCATAGATCACATATACTTCAACAAGTTTTCGATAACAAATACATTTCAACCGATACATCGTCCGTTCACTAATCTGCTACATGTATATATTCTTGGGCGGTCAGCTGTTCGAGGTCAACTCGATTATGTAATGTACATGATCATACACGAGCCACTGAGCAAGTTATAACTTTTTTCTTTTGTTCTGTAATGTGCATGATCTTACACGAGCAACTGACAAAGTTGTAACCTTTTTTTACTTTACCAACATGAATTTTGTGAGCATACTCACTCGCTGATGTGTAATATGTTCGCTAAATTTAGTAACAGGAATATAGTTTGAGTGTGAACGGCGGAACATTCTAAATATTATTGCTAATTTGATTAGATCCCGGTCATACTTATATTATGTACTACTGTTACTTTGAATATCATCCCGCATATATTGGCATTAGGACCTTTGTGCATTCTTGCATATGTCGCATCTGTTTCTGATCAAATACTTTGGAAACAACATTGAATTTGCGACCAGTCTTACAATCATTTTGATACGAATACCATCACTTATTTGAATATCTTGCTCTCTTATGTTGCTATTTGTGTGTGTGTGTGTGTGTTTTTTTTTGGGGGGGTGTCTTTTTTTGGGGGGGTTGTTTTTTTTCGTTTTTGTTTGGTTTTTTTTGGGGGGTAGTGTTTTTGTTTCCTGCACTCTTTTGTGCTTTTGTTTATGTTACCTTACATACTTCTTCGAAAACTACGTTCTCAAGCATACAATGCCGTATAATATTGGGCTTTTGTTATCAAGAATGCATTTGTTTTCCGTTGCGTCACACATGTTCAGCCACGGACATTCCTTAACATGATACTCCCTAAAGGGCACCTGTGTGGATCTGTATAGGGCTGTGGCGGAGTTATTCCAAAACAAAGATGGTTTTATGATCCTGTCCATACCTACCAACAATTCTACACATACATGTCACGATTTTGATTTAATAAACCCCTTTCTTTTCTCATAATCCGTTCCGCAGTATCACTTACCGAATGTCTAGTGGTCTGAGACACGTGACGGTTTCTATACTTGAGGTTCCCTCCACGAGCAATCATCCAAACCCTGGCCCAGCTGATTAAGCTTGTTCTCAAGAAGCTTTCTGTGTGTCCTACCAACGTTAGAAACTTAAAATCTGATGGTAAACTGGAAGACATAAGTGTCTTAGGGGAGGCTAGAAAAATTTGAAGCTATTTCATTACCCGATATGTGGCTCAATGATACATACCCTGATGCTTTATTGGCAATTTCGGGCTTTCAAATCCCGTTACGTATGGATCGTGGCACTGGCTTTGGGCGAGGGTTTGTCCTGTTTGTAAAGACAGTCTACCTGCTAGAAGATGTGTGAAGTTGGAAACTTCCAGTAGTGAATGCATCTGAGCTTAAATTACTGGCCCTTTAGGTAAACTGATCTTAGGCGTGTATTATCGTCAGAGAAAGACATTTTTCTGGACAATCTATCTCAATCCATCTCGCCAGCTATCGACCTTAACCCTAAAATACCTCTTTTAACATGTGATGTTAACGATCGCTGTCAAAGCTGGGATTCTCTTCGCACTGATAGTAAACTCGGACAGCGCCTCTTTGATCTCCTTTGAACAAAACAACCTACACCAACTTCTATCTGAACCCACCCTGTGTTTGAGTACTCTGTTAGCCTGCTGGACCTCATGACAACTGACTCCGCTAGTTATATTCGAAACTCCGGTATACTTCCTCCTATCTCCTGGTCAGATCATTCTGTAATCTTTTGCTCTTTCTCTGTGATTCATTACAAGGATCGCCCTTTCAAACGCTCGGTCTGGAACTTTAAGGGAGCAGATTTTGATAACTTAAACAAGGTACTCCACTATGTTCCCTGGGACACTGGTCTTACAGTATTTGACTCCCTAAGTGACAATGTGTCATACTGGTCAGACCTCTACTATAACACTCATTCCGTTCCACGAGGTCACCATTCGTTTCCAGGACAATTTCAGGACTACCTGTAGCATTTAGAGGTTAATGAGGCAGCGAAGTCTTGCCTGGAATAGGTATTAGTGCCTGACACAAAAGCCTCGGCCCTTCTCGCTGCTCACTGCCCAAAATACTGAACGTCTCTTCCAGTTATATAAACGGAAACGAAATCTTACAGTGAACAACATTAGAAACCCCAATATTTGGGGGTGAATAAAATTATTAAAATTATTATTATTATTATTAAACTTCATTCGTCTTTATTTTACCAAACTCCGCACTGAACCAGACTCAAGAGAGATTAACCCTAAAAGATGGTGGAACCTTAGCAAGTCTATACTCAACTATAAACTCTATCAAAACATTCCAACTCTTGTTGTCAATGGAAGGAATATTTCTTCCGACATAGAAAACTGTGAGACATTCAACAAGTATTTTGCTTGTCAGTACAAGATTCTTCATGATGATATCCCTTTGTCCTGGCCCGACTTTCCTAATCGGACTGAGGCCCGCCTGTCTATGTTGCATGTGCTATTACATGATGTAGAAAGGATTCTTAGGCCTCTGAAAACTAGATCTGCTCGTGGTCCTGACGGCATAGGTAACGCCCTTCTTAAATACTGTACACCTTCAATCGAACGTTCTATTGCTGATCTATTCAATCGCTGTTTATCCAACTCATATTTCCCACATCCTTGGAAGGGGTCCAACGTGTGTCACGGTTTCAAAAAAAAAAAAAGGTAATAAACAGTCAAAAGAAGACTATAGGCCTATTTCACTCCCCTATAATGTCTCTAAAGTCCTTAAGCGTTTCTATAGCGTTGTCTGTGATTATCTAGCTTCAAACAGTTCACTATCTCCCCAAAACTCTGGTTTCAACAAAAGCAATTCCACTATAAATGAACCTGTTAGCATACTTCAGACTATTTACAGTGGACTTGAGTTGGTCCATGACGCTCGTATGGTTTTCCTTGATATATCCAAGGCCTTTGATAGAGTTTGTTACACAATCTAGAAATCTGTCATCGCACCAGCATATAAGACGCATTGTTAATGAAGGCAGTCAACTGCTTGCCCTTCTACGCAGACTCAAATGCAAACTCTCTCGCAGACTCTAATAAGGTTTTAAATGAATATGATTGGTCCTATTCTCGAGTATGGGTGTGTCCTGTTTGACAGTTGCACTGCTAACTTGTCACCATCTATAAAAGCTGTGTGGCCAGGATCTGCCTTAGCGGAACTAGATATACTCCATGTGTCTCACTTCTTAAACAGCCTGGATGGCAAAATTTGTAAAACCAGAGGAAATACTTTAAACTTATTCTTTTCTGTAAAATGTATAATAGGTTGACTCCACAATATCCACACGATCTGGTTCCCCACTATGTTGCATTCACTACTGGATATCTATTGAAAACTCGTGCTGCATTACGCCAAATTAGATTTACCATCAATCGATTCGGCGAGTCATTTCTTCCCTCCACTATTAACGTATGGAATAACCTTCCGGTTGATGCTTGCAACACTGGTTCCTTGCCGCAGTTTAAATCTTAACTAAAGTTCCTAGTCTTAAATGTTGACAAAAAAAGCCTCATACTTCAAACATGGCAGTCGTTTCCTGAACACATGCCACAGGCATCTACGTCTTAACATCTCCGCTTTAAACGCCCATCAACATCATGTCAATATCCTTCCAGCCTCAATGTGTAACAGGAGACCTCAATTACGACATGTTGAAACCCAAGGGATAACAACCTCTGAAAGACATGTGTGACATTTTTGACCTGCACAACAAGGTCATGGATCACAGTTGTATTACAAAAACGCTGAGCCAACTCTCATTGATGTCATTTTAACAAATAACAAATACTCTTTATGTAGCTTGACAAACTTTGCTACTGGTATTAGTGATTGTCATAATTTTATCTCCTTTCAACTTCGTGGTACTATTTCTTATGCAAACAGGGAGTACTTTCAATATCGAAGCTTCCGTTCGTTTGACAAACAGGATTGCATTAAAGACTTAGAGCACACCCTTTTTCATGTGACTCATACTTTTGAAGATGTGAATGATATCTACTGGGCCAGTGAGGGACTGCTTCAGGAGGTACTTGACCAACATGCTCCTATCAAGCAGGCAAAAAGACGAAGACAGTTTGCTCCTTTTATGAACCGAGCTTTGAGAAAAGCCATATATAAGAAACGCATGCTTTTAAACAAGTTTTCCAGGTTTCGAAACAAAAGAAACTGGCAAAATTACAGACGCCGAAGAAACTTGGTAACCAAGCTTCGCAAAAATTCCATACGAAATTATTTTTAGAACGGTGCTCAGGGGGGCCTAAATCTAAGGACTTTTGGCCCACCATTAAGCCATTTCTATCCTGGAAAGGAAACAAACCTACCAATAACATAAATCTAGCAAACGATAACAAGATTATAACTGACTCTAAGGAAGTCAGTGACATTTTTAACGAGTATTATATACATGTTGCTGACGAGATTGGTCATGAAAACTTTACTGATTTCGCAAATCACCCCAGCATATATTGGAAATAAGTTCTCATTTTGGGGAAAATGGGATCTTCGAATTTACGAAAGTCGATCCTGAATTTGTTTCAAAACAAATTGACAGGATAAATGTACGAAAAGCGACAGGACATGACGGCTTCTCCTCAAAATTTTTAAAGCTAGTAAAACCAGTTATTGTGATGCCAATAACGAATTTGATAAAGTTGACCTTGACAGAGGGTCTTTTCCCAGATAAGTTAAATGAAGCGCAGGTTACCCCGATATTAAAAAAAGATGACCCGATGGAAAAGAAAAATTACAGACCTGTGAGTGTGTTGCCTATTATTTCAAAATTGTTTGAGCGGGCGATGAATGAACAATTGGGAAATTATTTTGCAGACATCCTACATCCATTTGTCTCTGCCTTTAGGCGAGGCTATGGATGCCAGACCACTCTACTACGAGCAGTGGAAGATTGGAAGAAGGCCTTAGATGAGAAAAAACATGTAGCATCAGTGCTCACAGATCTCTCTAAGGCTTTCGACTGTCTTCCTCATAAACTGCTCCTATGTAAACTCAAAGCTAATGGTCTAAATGACAAGGCCTTGAAACTAATGGAGAGCTACCTTGCCAATAGAAAACACTGTGTAAAGGTGGCAAATACTACTAGTTCTTGGCAAAACATTTTGAAAGGTGTCCTCCAGGGCTCCATAATGGACCCCTTGTTGTTTAACATATTCATAAATGACATGTTCTTCTTCATCAAAGAAGGACTCCTTTATAACTACGCTGATGACAATACTCTGTCTTTTTCACATACTTGTCTACAAACAGTAAAAAGAGTATTGGAAGCAGGCTGTAAAGACCTGATAGACTGGTTTGACCTCAACAAGATGAGAGCAAACCCAGATAAATTCCAAAGAAAGTTACTTGGTAGTGATTCAAATCAGGAGTTTGCTCTCAATATAGACCATTATGACATCATTTGCCAAGAAGAATTAAAACGTCTTGGTGTAACAATCGACTTTAAACTGAAATTTGACACATATATATCTGATATCTGTGCGAAAGCTTCTAAGCAACTTAATGTCCTAAAAGAATAGGGCATTACTTAAATAGAAGCTGCAAGCTTCTTATCTACCATTCTTTTATTTTGTCTAATTTTGGATACTGCCCTCTGGCTTGGCACTTCTGCAGCAAGGGCAGTGTCCAAAAGATGGAGCGGATCCAAGAGAGGGCCTTAAGATTCATATATGATGACCATACGTCAACATATGAGGACCTCTTACTTAAATCTAAGTTCCCGTCCCTCCATATAAGACGGTTGAAAGCCATGGCGCTGGAAGCATATAAAATCTTTCACAAACAAGGTCCTACCTACTTACACGATCTGTTGGTACGGAACAACAACAAAATCACTTTTGGATTTGACAATACAGTAGTCATACCCCGGGTAAGAACCACAACCCACGGGATAAACTCTTTCAGATACAGTGCTGCCAAGCTATGGAACCAATTTCCTAAACATTTCAGGACCAGTTCCAGCTTCAGCCAGTTCAAGAGTCTACTCGAAAACTGGAACGGAATCGAATGCAAATGTAGAGCATGCAAATAAACCTCCATATATTTAATTTAGTAATGGGTGCTATGTATGCTGTGTAGTGGCCGAGTGGCCCAGCAGGTGCCCACGAGGATGGCGGCAGGTCCCTGCTGGTCTACCTGTCCGCTACATGGCAGATTTGCTTCATTTTACTTCATTGTTGCTGATCTATTTTGTATTTTATAAACTATGTGGTACTCCCTGTTTTTTTAAATTAGATTTTTTTTTATGTTTTATACCTTTTATACCATGTCGGAAAATAGCTCTAGCGAGCTAATGTTTATTGTACCAGAAACCGATACGAAATAAAGCTTAACTTGAACTTGAACTTGTGTGCATACCATCTGAAGATACGAAACATTACGTTTTGTTCTGCCCTAAGCTCATGGAACAAAGGGTGCTTCTTCTGAACACTGAGTGTCAGTGACTGGCTTCAGGTGTAATTCCAACTTTAATAGTTCAGTGTTCAAGTGATATTTTATTAAATATTCCCTTTAAAGGCTGTGATGATTTGTCGAACATTGATAATGAATACTCCTTTGAGGCGGGTCAGACATTCATAGCAGAATCTGGATGTTTCATCCTGTAATTTGGTATACAATCTATTTAAAAGTGTTCATTATTTCGCATCAGTTGTAGTATTCCTGTAAAGTCCGTGAACGTAGTTTTCTGTTTCGTCCAGTTTGTATTATATATACCAATGTGTGTCTTTATATCTGGAGAGCCTCCAGGTTAGTTTACTGTTACTGTTAGGCAAGCCAGTTGAAATGAATATGTTTATAATCGTAATAACAGTCCAATAATATTGTATTATATCAGTATTCGAATCAAGTTTGGTTACCTGGGGCTATACAAATCAAGCCCACGGAAATAGACGTTTTGGCTAAGTATTTTGTAGTATCCACAGTTCGTCTTGAATCCGGAAGCAGTCAGCTGCATCCATTTTTTACATTTTTGCTCCCAGAAAGGCTGAATATTAAACCAGCAACCTTTAACACCAATCGTCATCGCAAAAATAGGATATTTTCCTGTATTCATTGCACCAAATCCCCTTTATTAATTAAAAATGTGCAGTATTACGTTTTTGTATTCAGCCAAGCAAAATACTTGAAAGATCGCACTGGGCCTATGTCACTTGTTAAATGCATATCTGACATGCTTTTAATTGTCACAAGGGAACTGAGCTGGCATACCCGCTTACATCATCATGCTTGTTATGACATTGATGAGAGTCGTCTGTGTTGATTGGGTCATGTGCATATTTTCATTGGCGTGAACATGACATTCTGTCATTATTTGTTCTTTACGTCGTGTGAGTGAAAAAGTCAAGTCATGATTTCCTTGGACTCTATTCACGGATAAAATGTTTAATGAGCGGAAGTAGAGTATATTTAGACTTACATACACCAGTGGTTGAGGGGCACTACGTAAAGCAACTGGTAACATAAAACGTCCCTAAGTGTGAAAGTTTACATATTATATCCCCTTAAAATAATACACACTGCCTAATATACAATTGTAAAGAATCATCATACTGGCGACGAAGTTTCAACCAAATGTACAAAAGTAGTTTGTAGAGTCAATGACCACCTCTTATCCTTAGGCGAGTAATCAGGGAATCCAATAACGAGCGGATTATTGGCTAGATTGATAATAACAACCTCGACTACAAGTTCTTTGATTGGCAATTAAGCTAAGTGTCAAACAGGAGACTGTATCATGTCAGCCAAATTGAATTAACGTGTCCACCCTGAGCCATCGATAACTTTACTATCAGCAAGATCAAAATTATAACGTAAATTTTCTTATATTCCTGCAGCAACGATAAAGTGGAAGCAGAGCAGAGCAATACAATTGAACAGAGCATTACCAGTTTTCCTTTAGGGGGCAGTCATTATTTACGGGGGTGGGGGGGGGGGGGCTCGGGATGTTGGGGTGGTGTATCATCATAATATTGTGCCCCCTTCCTCATAAAAACAGAATTTGCCCCCCCCCCCCAGCAAGTCTGCAGAATTTGGTGCCCCCCCCCCCCCCGCCTCATACTGGTTATTGTTGTGTGTCTTTGTTTTTTTAAACTTATTCACAATTTGATGACCCCACATTTATGACCCCCCCCCTTTGCAAGCATGTCCTCCCCCCCCCCCCCCCCAGTTGGGTAGAGAAATTTTGTGACCCTCCCCCCCCCCCCGTAAATAATGACAGCCCCCTTACTATATTGAGATGATCTCTGCTATTGTCTGTTACCCTTCCTCCGTCCTTAATTTGCTGACTTCGTGTGTGCTGGTGTTTTCGCTTAATCTAAGGTATCTTCCGTGTACTGCAGTGTCTGCTCAGTTGTTCGTTCCTGACTACATGTTTAACTTATATAATCCAGCATAACGATATCTACCTGTTCTGGAATCAGAAGCTAAAAAGTTTACGTCTAAGATATGTGCGTGAAGGAACATCTTATTCCGTTTCACTTTTACTATATTTGTAAGGTCAAAGCATTTCTTGTCCCTTCGGCTTTCACAAGGGTACAATTAAAGAAACTGACTATCCCTGTTCTGATATAGCATCCAACAACGTTTCGTACGCATGTTAAAAGTCACAAGGCAGCATTGAGCCAGATGAAGGCTTTTTTTGCATAAGGACTAGAGTCGCAAAATATAAACCATATTTCTCACCACTTTGCAGAATCTCCGATGAAGCGAAGACGAGCAATGTGTTCGTTTTGCGCTTGCAACGAGATATAGATAGATGATAACGTGTTTGGATACATCATTAAATATCTAGTAATGTCATTACATCTTATAGGATTAAAAAAGCTAATTATATCGGTAAATATTTAGTCATATCATCGAATATTTCGTCAAATATTTAACATGTCGTCTAAATTTATCATATTTTAATACAAATTTACTTAACCATATCATCAATCATATATAATATGTGCAAATACATTAGTAAATATGATTAAATGCATGTGATTTTAACATATCTTTAAACAAGATTTCTATGAATACAGTACACTATGACACCCGCTGTTCAGTTTGCGCGTGAATGTTGTTATCGATGTTGTTTTACCTGTCCACAAAAATAGGTGTCATTCCTGTCTATGAAAGACATTGTAGTGATATAATGTAGCTATTGTTTTGTTTTATATGAGGTGCAAAAAGAAAAAAATATGGCTGTTCCGTCCAATTATTGGATACTGCCTGAACCAGGTTCCTGTGCGGAACAAGTAAAACCCGGCACACACATGTAATTCAACAGAATGAGCGGCCTTTTGATGGTTGACTATTTGAGCCTTTTTCCATATTATGCTTTAAAAATCTGTATTGATCACTAAGAATTCGACGAGGTGGAAAATGTAGATTTATGCCTGGCCTATGCTACCGATGGTTTTAGTTTAGAGTAGCAATTAAAGTTTATTATTGCAAGCCATACATATTTTACGTTATGTGTAGATAAGGTCGGTTTCGTTCCGGCCTTTCCGTTGCTGGCCCTTTAAGGTTCTTCCGTTTCAACTATACCAGGAACTTTCATGAACATGTCAGGAAAGGCTGTCAGGCACCAGATACATATGGTTGCCATCTTGAAATTCTTTCGCATGGTTGTCACTGTTGCCCCAGATTGGTATCCGGTCAAGAGGCAAAGATATTGTGGATTTTAATCGTAGCTTCTGTTTATGGTATTATAATTATGTGTTCAAGATTTTTGCAATTATTGATAAGTGAGGTATTTTTTATAATTCCAAAGACAAACGTGATTTTTAAAAGTTTAATTTTCAATTTCTACAATTTATTTATACGTCGATTTTATATTATATTTTATACATTGATATGTTTATGTATGTTGCAAATAAATATTTGACCGAAAACCTTCAAAGGGTTCTTTTTTGAGTGTAACATTGCGTTTACTTCATCATATGATTAAATCCAGAATATATTATTATATCATTGAAAACGTTTAATGATATGTCACAATCTTAATGACACCATTAAATACGAAAATGTGATTATTCGATTATGGTCAAATTCATTTCGACATATAATCAAATTGCATTTATGTATATATATACATATATATCTACATATATATATATATGTATATATATATATATATATATATATATATATATATATATATATATATATATATATATATATATATATATATATATATATATATATATATATATATATATATATATATATATATATATATATATATTGAACTCCTTCTCATACGCACTGGGCTATTACTTACTACTGGAAAAAGACTCTTGACGAGGTCAAAACATGTTTCATTGACATGCACAAGCTTTTCCTTTGCAATGAAAAATTACCTCGCCGAAACTCATATAAGCAGTTTTCAATCCCCGTCTTATGGACCACCTTACACAGTTTGTATTAAAATATCACGAATGCCTTTGAAATGTGATGTTGCAGCAAAAAGTACACGAACTGATGAATCATTTGACAAATGTCACTTCCAAGACGACCCACCTCCAGTTGCAGACAGGTTCCGTAGCAGAAAACCGAAATTGCTTATTCGTGAGTATTCATCTCTGTTGCTGAATCTAACATGCTGGTGCCATTCCTTTAAAAGTAGGGATAAGAAAATTGTAATACATATATATATATATATATATATAATATATATATATATATATATATATATATATATATTATATATATATATATATTCCTTATATATTTCTCTCTGGGACCCACATATTACTGCTGCACAATTCAACTAACGATGTATATAAGTACTTCAGTCCATGTAAACAATGCATTTTGTGTTCCAGATGGGCCATAAACCTTAGAGAATAGAGCAGTGATCTTATCTATACCCGAGTTGGCCTTTGAAGTACTCCTAGTAAGACTGGTAGAATTGTTAAAGAAGTGTAACCAGCATGAATGCCGTATCCCATCGAGGTTCGATTATGTCCATGTGCAGACGTCTTAACCGTGTGGAAAGTGAAAGTAAAGATCTTGTCTATGTATGCACGGAGGGACACCTTATTTGATAGTCTACAATAAGAGGCAGTATTATGTCAAATGAATCATTCCATTTGCATTGCGAAATGTCAAACCAAATCTATTATCTTCTCATCGAAGAAGGAAAGGTTGTAGGTCAGACAGGTTCAAGATCAACAACCCAAGTTGAATATGTCCCAGGACGTTTTTGTGATGTACAGTTCCTACAAAGACAACTGTATGTGATGTATTTATAGCCTACATATAGCTCTGATAGTATCTATTAAAAATGTGCAGTAGAGGACAAGTGGAAAATACATCTCCAGACCATATTGTCATCTTAATGTTTATAAGATAGGACACCAGACTAATTTGGAATTACCAAACACTTATAGTCAAACAGAACCGTAAAACCATCACTACGTATCAACAAGTTTGAGTTGATGCCCTGCAAGATTACCAAAGGACATTTTTGTTTATAGTTCTTAAGAATAATACCACAAATAGGGATGTCAGTGAATAATGGGCGGTAACTGTGGCCGTCTTTAGTCCATTTACAGAAGCCAAAGGGACACTCACTTCGCGCCGCTCCCGTAACAACGTTATAAGTCATAGGCCTAATGTCAGTGAAATGTAGAATGCTAAAATAAACATAACATACACTTATCAACGCCAAAGTATTGCCCAACTTGCTCCGCATTGACCTGAATTGGTACATTAGCCCATGGATGGTCACATCAAAGCCAGACCGTCGAATGAGCCGGCTGTATCAAGATAGCGCAAATTTGTCTCAATTGGAACCTAACCTGAAAACTCCCCAAACGGGTCTTCTCATATTGGCATATGAGTGAACAGACACATCTACCTACAGTCTCTGTAGAAAAATATATATACATATATATATATATATATATATATATATATATATATATATATATATATATATATATATATATATATATAGATATATATAGATATACATATGTATATACATACATATGTATATATATATATACATTATGGATATATATATATATATATATATATATATATATATATATATATATATATATATATATATATATATATATATATTGCGAAAATAATATGAATTATATGCGATACGCCTGTAAAATAAGCATCGTTTTAAAGATCATTAAGAATTGGATCTCCGCGACATATATCTTAGCTTTGTATCATTCAAAGAACACAACGACTTCACTGCCCAGCCATCATCTTCAGGCATGCAGAGGAAGCTCCACTGTCACCACCAACGAGCACATAATTTCAGCGTCACGGATGATCATTTATTAACTCTAAATTATTTTACAATGATAAGCACAAACTACATGCAAAGTCCGTTAAACTGTGCATGGAATATAATTTCTGAAAATTTAGAACCCGTCAGTTGGCGTGCTTGGACACCATGTTACTAGTAATGCAATGTTGGTCAAGAATCTCATTGCTGTTCCGGTTAAAGAATTCTACAGAATATCTGGTACTATTTATATATTTCAGCAAGGAATATAACCAGTCTAAATGACTGCGGGCTGAATGGAACATCACATGTATATTTGGAAACCAGGACAAAAAGTGGACATCATAGATGCAAGGGTGCGTTGTCAGACTGGGACTCGGAGAAATGTGTCCGTATTGATAGTATGTCATTCCTGCCGTCATCGTGCCTGCGAGGAACAGAAGGTAAATGGATGAAAAGAGTCTATTTGCCGCTCTTCTGTATGTGTGTTATTGTAAATACACTTAATTTCGCAATATATTTATGTTTTTTATTTCGCTGATGACAAAAAAGAAATGAAAGCAAAAACAATAAAGAAATATTACAGCGTAGGTTTAATGTGAAGTATGTCTCAATATTGAAACTAAAATTCCACTTAAATCCCTGAAATGCAAAGTTGTGAAAATTTATCAACGTGAAAATAAGTGTATTTACAGTACTGAACTTCCGTTCTTCGAAAAATGAGTTTGGGACTAAGCAGGGCCACCTAGGCTCCTGATCAGGTGACAAAGTTGGTTTGGGGGTCTCATTGTTAAAGGAGGGGGTAAAGGAGGATGTCTCGTCATGCTGCACACAAAATATTTTTCCCTTTAACATTTCACGCAAAATCTATTTTATCGCCAACACAATTCACAGGATATAATATTGTGACTGATTTACAATTCACAGAAAAAATTAAACATGTGAATCACGACTCACGAAAAATATAAAAAAAAACATTACGCATCACAAAAATACCCCTTGGCCCCCTCTTAAAAGAAAACGCACGCATCGATATCATCTTCTCATCACCAGGTGCGTGATACCCAAACGAACATATGACACTGTATATGTTTATACATGTAGAGGCAGACTCATTAGAAATTTTACTCAGTACTCCTCTCATTAAAAAATGTCATCATCGACTTGATACCATCTGAGCAGTGCAAAAATCATGTTGACAAAACCTGAATAGTGTTGCGATATATGCATATGATAGACTCCCATAATCATGCTCCATACTGTTTTTGCATTCAGTGGAAAAAAATCCCACTGATCAAGTAGTTGTCATTCAAAGGATGGGTGACATTTTTTCATAGAGTATAATTGTCAGAAGGCAACATAATCTCCCTGTGATTGGGGTTAGACTTGTAAATTTAAAACCGTAGCAGCTGGGCTGGTACCACGATTTAAAGTGTAGCATTTTGGCTAAAATAGCATAAACCTCTGTAGCCAAAGGCTTTTTCTTGTAACTAAAACCGTGAACATAATTTTACGCTTTGAAATTGTGCACAATAACTATGAATGAATAAGTTCAATACCAGGAATAAATATGTTCCTCAAAAGTTAAATAAATTATGGAATATCCTAAGGCAATTTGACCAGAGCTTACAAAATTTTAACCATAGCACATCCTTTTTAGCCACTGACTTTTTGGTTGATGGATAATGCTAGCCTAGAGCAGGTTGTGAAAAGATGCATAGTTTAATCAGAAAGCACGGACTCTACTTCTGGAAGTGGTACATATTTGTACACGCTGTTTTTTTTTTTTTTAATAATGATGCCGTGGTTGTGTGGGGAGGGGGCGGAGAATAGCGAAACAGGTATATCGCAATTGAAGGCCAGCATTTGCACAATCAAAAAAAAAAACACTCGCGTACATGCTGATTTCGTATCAAGATTTAGAGGCCGTCCATAATTGTCAACATTTTTATCTATGTCCAAAATGACCAAAATTTTTAACCACCCCCCCCCCCCTTATGGCCATCATCAACATTTTTTTCGGACTTTTTTGCAAACACAGACACTCAACCTCATATAATATGACCGAATTGCTTTGACACAGAGTACATACAGTTTTCCTTGGCTAAGCTTAATAAAGTAAATTTATTCTTGTATAAATATTTAGCAAATAAAGGGGACCAACAAATTATAAAATTTCATTTTGATATTCATTTATTATTTTAAAAAAGATACCGATATTCTACAAACTCTCCTGCTTTGATTGCAGCAACAACTATATATCATTTATATCATAAATTATGTTTGTGTAGATAATATTAATGGTGTTTGATCAATGAAATTGATGCTGAATGTCCAGTCCATACGTCAATACACATAAACACAGTTCACTAAAAATCCCATTTCAACGGCTTATGACTTTTTGGGTCTGCACATTTCTGTTCCAGCTGACTGAATGGGAATTGCATCAAGGGGTTGATGGGAAGAAAGGGTTAAAATGCAAAGTGACACCTGGTTGCAGGTTGAAATTTTACAGGGGAACTGAAAATGTTGGATGTAGAAAATGAACATTTTTAGGGTTGAAAGTTATGGTCATCTGGCTCTGACCCCCCCCCCCCCCCCCCCCCCGGCCATTTTGGACATAGACGAAAATGTTGACAATTATGGACGGCCCCTTAAGGGAAAGGGGAAAAGTGATGGAACCAACTACGCCAGGATGGCAAACTAACTTACCGCCGAAAATAAGTCGTCTTTATGTCTGCACACATTTGTCGTCGCGCTTTAGCAAGAGAGACACCTGAAATTACTACATGAATGTTGATGGTAATCTACCGTGCATTGTAACAGTACCATACAGTGTTGGAACTCTGTCATCACGGATTAAATTTGGTGTATTGTGTGCCAACAGAGGGTAAATAAAATCACAGAAATTAGATCATGCTTAAAACAGATTCTTAATGAAGTGTTGTGATTTTCTTTCTCGGGTCGTTTCTAAAGACACGACCGTATAAGCATGTCCCACTGTGATGTTTAATATCCGGTGATTTATACTCATTTCCAATTTAACTTGTCATTGCACCCAATTTCAATATTCACAGCACTGAGCCACCAATGAAGTGTATGAAATTATGGAAATATTATAGAAATTATGGAGAGATATGTTCGCGTCAGTCTATGAATTTCA
The DNA here is from genome assembly GCA_964020975.1 of Hermodice carunculata. Taxonomy (NCBI): domain Eukaryota; kingdom Metazoa; phylum Annelida; class Polychaeta; order Eunicida; family Amphinomidae; genus Hermodice; species Hermodice carunculata. The sequence continues at coordinate 6,913,295 of OZ026619.1, forward strand.
CTTCGATCCTGTCGAAGTGAAATTCATGGGCTGTGTGTTGTCCGGCATGATGAATATTTGACGAGTCGACTGCAGGTTGCCGCTGTATCGATGTTGATATCATCATGTATTCTCCTAGCCCTCCCTGTCTGGCGCAAGTGCTATCCATGTTCATGCTTTGGTGTTTTTGCGCTTTTTTCAAGATGGCCAACTAGTCGTCCCTTCCAACTTGTCAACTATATGTGTATGCACAGGGGACTGTATATTGTTTGTCGAAAAATATTTTTCGTTAACAGAGTTCAACATATCATAACACAAAGACAGCTTTATTAACGCGAAGACAGCAGAGGGTGTTCTGTAAGTTAGTACTTTTTTGCCATGCAAGTCTTTGAATGTTTGCACGAATGTGTGACCGTATTTCACTTTTTGTGACGGCCATGACAGATGGAATCGTAGCATCATCTTCAATTTCCTCGCCAGAAGTTAAAATATTCTAGTATAGCGGCTATTATTTTTGCCTGAAATTAATTTGATCGTAAAGATTGGCCTACTTTGCAGCAACATAGGCAGAAATAAAGGTTTTGCTTGGACACGTGGCAACAGTCATATTTGAACTTTTTGGACTATAGTAAAGGACCAATACCCCTCCCCATCCTCGCAATCAGCATGTCTTTAAACCTCCACTTTGAGCCAAATTTCATGGTTTTTGTTTTTTTGTTTTTTGTTTTTTTTTTTTTTTTGTTTTTGTTTTTGTTTTTTTTTTTTTGTTTTGATTTGTTTTTGTTTAGTTTTTGTTTTTTGTTTTGTTTTTTGGTTTTTTGTTTTTGTTTTTTGGGGGGTTTTTTGGGGGGTGGGGTTTTTTTGTCCTTTTTTTTCGTTTTTTTTTTGGGGGGGGGGGGAGGAGTGGTGGGGTTTTTTGTGTTTTTTTGCCAGGCAGAAGTGGAATATATTTCAAGCATGTACTTATTTTCTTTAAAGTTCCTTTTTGTTGCTTGTTCAGATAAGTTAATGTAACACTACGACAAATTATCACAGTGTCCGATTGTTTACCTCTTTTGCGTGCAAAAACAACACAATGTACTCATTGCGATCACAAGACAAGTTTTTTGTGGCCATGCTTTGAGTTTCAAAACACATGGCACCATTTGTATGAACGGGCGTGGATAATTATAGTTGCACCAATGAAATTGCATCCTGTATACATGATGACACTCGCCCGTTTTTGTTTGTTTTTTGGGGGGTGGGGTTTTTTTTTTTTTTTTTTTTGTTTTTTTTTTTTTTTTGTTTTGTTTGTTTGTTTGTTTGTCTTTTTTTGTTTGTTTTTTTTGTTGTTTTTTGTTTTTGTTTTTTGTTTTTGGGTTTTTTTTTGGGTTTTTTTGGTTTTTGGTGTTTTTTGGGGGGGGTTTCTTGTTTTGTTTTGGTTTTTTTTTTTTTTTTTTTCTTTTTCCTTTTTGTTTTTGTTTTTTTGTTTTTTTTTTTTTTTTTTTTTGTTTTTGTTTTTAATTCAACTTTCTTTTCCATAATATGATAAATGTGTATCACGCGACATCGCGACGACTGCCACCTTGATTCGGTCAGATGTCACGTGTTCAGCAACAGTATGGACTTCAAAAAGCGTAATCTTTTGCAAACAGTATGCTATTATGTTATCACTCGACTCATGCTGTTTCTAGTTAAGCCACAGTGGGTCAGAAAGCTAGTTAATTGCAAAAAATGTCCATTATTAACACAATTATTCAAGCAATGATTATCTGGGCGAGTTTGGGGTACATTTTAAGTCGAGTGTCAGTTTCGCATTGCTGCACACAAGTATTTGTAAAGAATCTTACATGGCTGAGAGTGAGTTAATATTTTTCTCTCACGAGGGATCATTGTGGTCGGGAAAATCACGAGTGACCGCAGTTCACGAGTGATTGTCCACACCAAAAAAAAACAAAACAAAAACGATTGCAAGTGACAGAAGATTAGCATCTCACTCTCCAGCCATGTAAAATTTAGCTTATTATTTAATTGGGTATTCATTACAAACAATGTGCCCTTTGTTTCCTGTCAATGCCCACCTGCTGTGCCCTGCTTGTTTTCGTTCGTCGCAGTTATTCCACGTCATGCGTGACGTATAATCAAACATACCTCCCGCAAATTTGACTTTGTCTAAATCTTAATGCACCATATACTGATGCAGGCGCATCACAATTTAGTTGTAACAAAATTAAAGTCATGTGATCCACAGTGAGTCCCTTACGTTCGAATTTCACTTTGGAAAAAGATAATTCACCCTCAAACATACTATCAAACCTCGTGGTCTATATTTGACCTACGATTTACCTTAAATGATGTTGTGATATGAAACATTTCAACATAAACATGTTCGGCTGAATTTAGATCAAGGGTATATTTAATGTGTGGATTTAAAGAGGGAAAACATCAGGGAAATTGGAAGCATTAGGCGCCATCTAAAAAACACCCTGATGTGTAGAATTCGTACCACTTCTAATAGTGGTACCCCCGACAATTTAATTGTCACGGGGCTAAATAAAAACATGGCTACATCGGAAAACGTCTCACTGTCGAACTGAAGTAGATCACAAAAATGAGGCTTTTTGAGGGACACTGTTGCCTGACCACACCAGCGGTAAGCATTAAAGCTAATGATTGTCATTGTTATCCACTTTATGTTTTGTTCAATCAGAATTTCGCTGTGTGGCTAGAATCCACGTGGATGGAACTAGTGGTCGACTTATAACGAAAGATCCACATGAAAGGCAATTCACGTGCTGGGTAAGTACGAGGAACAAACGTTTGTTATTTCTGGAGTAGACACAGTTATGCAAATATGTGTCCAGATCAAAATGAGCCACTAAATCCAGTTTTTACAATGATTAAGAGCCACAAATTCATGCAGGCAAGCACCAATGCAGACTTCCTTGACATTATGAAAAGTACAACAGGTTAAGATAAGCTGTCTGATCATGGAAATGACTGCGGAATGAGCCACAGAAAAACTTGGTACTGTCGCAGTCCGGAAAGCGTTGAGTGTGCCGGAAAGCGTTGAGTGTGCACTGTGCAGTGATTAAAAGTAAACGGTTGGTCAGCATCAATGTTAGCAATTCTTTTCTAATGATACAAGGAAATATTTGCTTGTGAAGACGCAGCTGGTGAAAACTCGCGCTTGATCATGCTCTAGGTGTTGAGGACGGCAGCACAGGGAAGCAGGTCCGCATCATGGAGAAGCGCATATCAGTTAGATACCACACAATGCGGAGACTCAGACGAATTGGCATGGTCACTTGAACACAGAGCCCTCATGCGGATATATGTACTGCCAGGTAGTATTCAGAATGGTTTCTGACATCGGTTTAATTTTCTCGAAAGGATCAATGATGCAGAACCCGCATCAAAAAGGTCCCTTATACAATCTGACGGGCCTAGTACATTATGTATCTTGAACAAATATTGGTCACAATCCATGGGCAATCAGGTGAAATGGAAAAATTAGAGCCAAATTTTGTTTTTCTGCGAGCTTATAATTTTCAGTACACGCACGATAATATGTACTTCTTTGAGGCGCGGGGGGGGGGGGATCCAGGTTTTCCACGGCCGTCGACTGTATGGTATTTCTTGATTCCCTTTCGTTCTGTTAAATACCAATTCCACAGATATTACTGTTATAGCAAACATTGTCTTTACGATACCTAACGTATGTTTAAACTCTCATCATTTTTCCAACAATATTTTCATGTATTGCATCTCAATAAATAACGCATGATGTTCTCTACACATTGCAGGGACACGGCAAAGGCGTTGCATGGGAGGGCATAACAGAGAGAAATCCACGCTTTCTCGTGGACTCTCCACTGTGCCCTCAAGCCAGAGGTATGGTCTCCCCTTGACCACAAAACCGTGGACAAGAAAGCATGGAGTAAAATCAGGAAAGGTCTCTATCCATGCAATCACAGGAAGCCAAATGTGCCTTTATTTCTTAGCTTTGTACACACTGCTTTTATTTATTCTGATGGACCCAGTGCCATACAATATCATATACTGGAAGATGGACTAGTCAATGACTTCGCGTGCTGACTTGGACTGGTCAATGATTTCACGTGCTGAAAGATGGACTAGTCAATTGTGTAACATATTGACAGATATACCGGCGAATGGTGGAATGTGTTAACTGGTGGGTTGGTCAATGGTGTTGCGTGATGAACGATCCACTGTTCTATAAAATGTGATCATACACCTAACCAAAATCTGTGAGACCTAATGAGCTGCTGCGTCAGAAAGAATTGCAGAATATAATGCGCAAAGTCTTCAGGGTCCATGACACCATCATTCCTGCGTGTGACCTTATCACATGTCGACGCTTTCATACTACAGTGTACCAATGTTTTTTTTTTTTTTTTTTTTTTTATCCACGCTTCTGTTGTATTCAACAGTGTCTTCCTTATTTATCCACGCTACTACATGGTGTATATGTTTCCATTTACATCACAATTTGCATGTTATTAATTTTATGAAGATGTCTTTTATGAAAGATTGCTATTATTTACTAAGCCTGGTAGGCTTTAAAATTTCACGGCATTCACAACATTTTATGGCAAAAAAAAAAAAAACTTCTCGATATAAGAAGAGAAATAGCACCCATACGTTTTTATGGTTCTGTAGGGATTATACGGTCTAAGCTGCTGGGAATTAATTTTTGTTGAGGTACCGTCTGATCCATCCGTGTTGAGCTTCTTGTTAATGCATACAACGAGAAGAAATCAAAATATGCCATATAAGTATTGACTACAGTTTGCCACTCGTTAACAGCAGTGTAACTTTGTCATTTGGGGACCTCAATAAGAATAGTCGAAGCTGTCAACTCGACACAGCAATCATCAGAGACAACCATCCGCGACTGCTTCCTTCAAATGCTGATGCTGTTTGGCTTAAACATATATTGTGCACCTTCCATTCCACGTACCACACACTCACAACTGCTTTAATCTTATCCTTTCTAGACATTCATGACCAGTGTTTAGCTCCTTTATATATATATATATATATATATATATATATATATATATATATATATATATATATATATATATATATATATATATATATATATATATATATATATATATATTAACGAAACAATGAAATTCAGAGTAATTGTCATTTAATCAATTTAAACATTGTGTACATTGGATATGTACATGAGAAATGCGCACTTTCGATGAGACCTCATTTCCATGTAGGCATACCAATATACTTTAGGGTTATCGTGTCACACTGTTACTTTTTTCACTCATGTTCCACGAAGAGTGTGTGCAGCTCATTTTGTCACAGTTATTTTGTGTCGGTTGGGGAATGGAGACGATGTATGTTGTTTCCATATTCCACTTGCAAAGCATGTTTGAAGCAGTACAGTGTGGCCTGACAATTGGTTGGGTTTTTTTAGGGAAAATTGTTTATTACGACAGCATTTTTTACCTTCGTCATTTTAGATATCATCTGATGCCTAAGCTTTGAGAGCTAGGACAATAGTTTATATATAGGCTGTTTTGGAGAAGTAGTGTCGAATGTGTGCGGGAAAAAAGAAGTTATTTATTGCTGACTGAACAACCATTGTGACTAAAAGGGGATAAATAGACTTTTAAAGTGCGCAGTTGGTCATTTTAAATTGTGAGTCTGGTTTACTCGTGCAGTGTTAGAGTGTTAGAGAGTGTACGTCTACTAGCCTACACAGGGATGCTTATTTGCCTAACATAACCCTGTCGACGGGAACAGAAGATGCAAACAATGACACATTCGTCTAATCGTCAAGGCTGAAGCAAATTTTAACAAAATTGATTTGAAACTAACGGTCGACCAAGACCTGATACGATACAGACCATCAACGGTACCAGTCAGATGATTTTGACTAGGATCCATTGTAGAACATTTGCAATATTCTCACATTTAAGTATCTATCCTTACACTACGATGTAGAATTTTCTGACAAACATGCATACATCCTTAAATTGCAACATAGAATTAAGGAAAACCCGCAGATAAGTGTTACTGCCTATGGCACGTTGCAATTTTAATAGCTCTGCTTTAACAGCGTGTATGCCTTTGCATTGTTTGGGGGTTTTAAATTTCAAAATGGGAGATTTTAATTTAAAAATAGGTACAACAGTGGAAAAATCAAATTAATTTGCATGATGAAACACTATTGGTATGTCCTAATCTAGTTTTGTTTTGTGTCAGAACACGATTGATCACTTAGTTTTGTTTTCTGTGTTCCACCTGAACAGTTCAATGTTGCATTTATGTCGGCGTTTTTAACTCAAATGACTTGTCAGTTAGGTGAGTTTATAGAATGGTCAGTCGTCGTCAGTTCACATTTCATATTTCCAACTTCTCCAAACCTTTGGCCAGATCGTCTTCCAACTTGCTGGAGACCTAAATTTGGTGAGTCTTTTTTTCTTGGAATGGTCATGCGTTCCTTTTGATTACTGTGTAAGTCAATATGGAAGTGCAACGGAAATTCACATTTTTACCTATTCTCCTAAACTGTCAACCACATGCACTTCAAACTTGGTGAGGATCTACATTGGGTGGGTCTCTATCAAGTGTGTACAAATTGGCACGCTGTAATGATTTTAAGATTTTTTTACTGAATTTTCTGGTTCATTTTTCAGAAAAATTGTTTCCTCCGAAGCCAACCAGCCAATTGCTTTGAAATTAAATCTGGTGACTTTTTTGGGACCCATAGACTATAATTTGTTCAACGGGTGGTGCTGCGATTATTTTTGTCTTTCCAGCGAATTTTTGTGCGTATTCGCTTTTCTTGACTTTATTCCCAAACCGAAAGATGGCTTATCGTCAGACTTATCGAAAACGTAGGTGGACCTGATCTCCAACAAATTTATTCACTACATAGTGGTCTTGTCATATTCTGATAATTAACAAATTATCAAAATTAGGAAAAAATCGGTAAGGGGATATTTTCATATTAGCAACGGTGATGATGGCCTTAAACAAAAGGGACCTTGAAATCATCCTGAGGTTAGGTACGCAGAACCACTTCAGTCTGTGCATGTAAGGTCAGGTGAGCACATGACTGTCACAGTCCTCTAGTTATTGTGCACTGTGAATCATTGTTCATACTAACATTAACATTTCTTTAGATGTTAGGGTTCACGTCCATGCACATATTTGAAGGTTCTCGTATTCCCAATTCTGTTTTGGTATCCTTGCGTGTACAAAACCCACGAAGGCTCTGTCTCCTGCTCTTTAAAAGCTCGAGGGAGAGTAAAGCTTGCGGGAGATCTGGACACAGGATCTAGATTGGCAATATATATATATATATATATATGTATATGTATGTATGTATATATATATATATATATATATATATATATATATATATATATATATATATATATATATATATATATATATATATATATATATATAGATATATATAGATATATATATACAAAACACTTTGATTGGCTGTTGCAGTAAGATTCAAAAATTAGGGATATGCTGACTCGGTGGTGTTCGATAGAACCTTGTATCCTGCCCTATGAGGTTCTCAAAGTTGTAAGGACTTGTTTGCATTCTGATGAAATTAATGTTTCGTGCCGTTTCTTGTGGCATTTTCCCGTGAAACTGTAGCATACTCCAGGACTCATAAAACGGAATGAGGAATATTATTTGCAGGAATGAGAATTGGTTGCCAAAAGGTTGCTTGCAGTCAATTTTGAAATTTGAAGTAGGACACGTGTAAAATGATACAGTTGTGGTGTCACGACTTCAGAATTGCAATTTCTACGAAAATGGATATAGCTGATTGCAATTTTGAATCTGACGTGTTCCGATCCCTGAATCTTGCTGTATTTCAAACATATGTATATATATACATTTAAATTTGTACCATGCTCTATTCAGTATACACAATCGGCGTTTTTATGATTCAAACTACAGATTATCTGCGAAGTCGCAAGTGATACATATTTATGGTATATGTACTCATTGTATGTGACGCAGTTGTATATGATATGGCAATAAATTATTTTTCTAGATCGTGCGTTATGAAGAATGCTTTCTATTCGTCGAATGCACCTGTCCAATCCACTTGGTCGTGAACAAAATGCAATTGCAAAAGACCACAAGGAAATCTTATTTTTACCGTCTGATGTACATATGATTGACGAGATACCATTCTTAGAGCCTTGAATATCAATAGTGTTATGGATTCGTCGGAACATAACCATCTGGTGAATATTTTTTCCCTTCTGTAAAGTGCGTTTCTAGCAATTTTTAGCATAGTCTGAGTGCCTGTTGTAGAGAACAAGTCGAAAATTGCACAAACACAAAAATATGACTATGAGCAAAACTTCGCGTGTTTAGCTAATTCATCATTTGCAACGTTCATATTTATTCATTATTATTCGGGTTGTCTTTACTGAATACTTAGCATAGAAAAGAAGCCGCTACATGTACGGGTATAGGTTTCAAAATATGTTCGGAGTAGTTACTCGCTGAATACCCTTTAATTTACTTGGACTAACACAGCCTATGTTAAAAAAATCAACAGAGAAACGTGTGCAATATGGACAACAGTACTTCCATGTGTATATAGGTTAGATAGTGACAGTTCAGTTTATGGACAGTAAGGAGTTCGGACTGCGCAGTAGGGTAATGACTACTAGGAAGTGGTTCTGGACAAAAAGACACAAATACAATAAAAGGAAAACTTGCAGCGCCACATGTGCGAGGTTAAGATCTAGTGGTACCCGAAATGTTGTTTCTATGTGATTTCAAAGCAATTGGCCCAGCAATTTGGAAGATTTTCGTTTTTAGGATTTTGCCAAAAAAATGGAAAAAATGAACAAAGCATTTATTTTAAAAAATCAGTGAAGTGCGATCGTTGGAACAAACTTGGTAAACTTGCCCATGGTGCATCGCCACCATGTGTAAAGTGAATCGGGGTGACTGTTTCGGCGAAGTTGAGATCATTATAATACGAGTAGACGGACAGCTGAACATCCTAGCAGCTAAGCTGACTGACAGGTCAGATGAGCTTAAAGTAAACTCTCAAGTCACTCATTGAATTTGATCGAAAGCATCACCATAAGAAGGAACGCCTCAGCACGACAACGGATAGCATCTCAAGGTACTGACCTCTGTCCTGATATATCCATATATTCTGCCCATCAAACCAATCTTTAAAAGAACAGAAAAGCCCAAACACCGCCACATTTGACGCTCGCACTGCATAACTAACACGAATATGTGTAACATTCACTGATCTAGTTAATTTCTCTGTCGTCCAACCAATTTAGGACGACTGCAAATCATAAAACCATGCGTTGTTAACAGCAAGGTGAAGAATATGCAATTGTTACCACAAACTATGGGTTTGCTACATTTTCTGTTTGTTAAACACACATTTAATGAAAGTTGTGCAGATAAATCAGTATACACTGTTGATAATCTGCTGTTTTCTCTTGTCGCGCTGAAGGCGCTGACTATGTTCCCAGTGTAATTCATTATTTATCTATTTAATAATTGCTTTGGTGTTTAAATACAGACACCCGTGGTTTTACCTTCCAGCGTTGGTAAGGCAACGTTAACTGTAATGAGGACGAGAAATGTTTCCATTTAATTAAATAAATTTCCAAATCAATAGTGTAAATTACTAAACGCTCGCTCATTTTTGTCTAAGGTATCACTGGAGAATAACTCTGGACAAATCATTCAATTTACAAAGAGTGTTACAGTTGCGCATATACTGCCCTTCTGCTTGTTTTGAAATTTGATTCCTGTAATCTAGAAATATACTTGCCTCCAGTTATGAATCTTTAATAAAGCATTGCAAATTTTCATATCTCTGACGAAAAATCAGCATGATAGAGATATTGGTTAAAATATATTTCATTACACGATTAGAGAAAAGGGCTATGCTAAATATAGAGACATTCTAAATATGATATGCGATTCGACGTTATTAATATACTGCTGGAGGAAAAAGATGCCACCCCCATTGGCTTAACATGGGCCGTTCTAATTATGCCATTATATGGAAAAAATGGGCAGTGCATGGAATATTATGAAACGTCAACATGATAGCTTTGTGTATACCTGAGTAGTCACAGACACACACAGACACACACACACACAGACACACACACACACACACACACACACACACACACACACACACAATGTCCTGAAAACAAGCCAACAGCCAGAGGGGTGTGAAAAGTGTGCCTGATATTGCATTGCCTGTGGCCTTAACAAGGGGGCCATGGCACTACAGGGATCAATGCGAATCCACAATGCCACAGCGTACGGGCCCGGCGGCGGGAGGGGGCGGGTACTTCCATTAGAGGTGGGTATATAGGAGCCAGCGGAAAAGACCTCTGTTTTTCAACTATGTAGAATTTTGACCCCTACATTATTTTCAGCAAGTGCGAATCTTGACACACACACACACACACACCCTCAATCTGACAGAAACCGCATAGTGACCCCTTTAATCGGCAACCTCGACGCCCAAAGGATTCTTAAAGGTCCTCTTGATTGACCAGGTTCAAATTTGATACATGGGTCACTCATCGGTTGTTCTCACCATACAGTGCGATTTTTAAAAAATGGATATGAAAATAATACTTTTATTCACATTTTTGTAAAAACTCACTGTGCCTTCAATCGCGCCTTTCCGTTCATTTCCGACACCCACAAGGCGCAAAAGACTTGTGACGTCACAAACGCCACATCGCTTGCTGACAGGGAAGACTCTGACCATGCTAGAGAGCATGGCTGTCCAATGGCACTTGGTTTAAGCACATTTTATTAACCCTTTATCAACAGCATTGTCTTCTTCTGACCAGAGGGGTCAATATAGGGCCTTGCCCTTCTCCCCAATTGTTTTTTTTTTTTTAAATAAAATACATTTAAACCAACAGGATTAAAAATGAATGTGGAAACACTCATTTTTGTCCCTGTTCCCGCCCAGGATGGTTGGTGTGTTGCTGTTAATTGTAGCAATACAAGTTCTATAGCTTGTTTACATTCCTCCAAAGACCTGAAATTATGGAGAGCTTGGACCCAAGCAGTCAAGATTTACAGGAACAAGTGACAAGGCCCTGGGAACCGATCTTACCTATATAGCGAACACTTTGTGGAAAGTGACGATGTTTAGGATAGGTTTGGCAAGAAAAAGCTGCTGCTGTTGCCAAATACGAGCGAGTTTCATCCGCAATCGCAAATCAGTTATCAATTCACAGTCAGATAATCACATTTCGGGAAACCTCTCAGAAGAAGTACATCAAGACCAGGACTATGGGCCTGAAATTAAGAATAAGAAAATATATTGATGTGACCCCCCCCCCCTTTTGAGAAAATGTATGGTGTTTACCCCCTATTTTCTGGTTACTTGTATGTGTGTTTAATATGGCTTTTACTGTGCAGGGAGCCTATATACCAACTGGGAAAGATGATTTGCTGCATAGCAAATCAGTGTGTGTGTGTGGTCAAAGCATATTGGTATGGCAATGTACAACTATTCCATAACACAGGGGTAGAAGTTGCAATGGCGTCTCTATCTTTTATTGCTTTGAAGTTGTTTAAGATTTAAAATTTCTAATGGTGCTATTTAGCATAATTTGAATTGCTACATCTTTTATTTTTAATTCATTAGCTGCGCAATGGTCAACAACCCCCTACAAGAAGTTGAAATGTCATCGCTATCCATTATAGTGTTAAACATATATTCAAGATTGAAAATTTCGAATACTGCCAATTAGCATAATTTAAACTGCTACAACTTTTGTTTTAGATTCATTACATGCATAATGGTCAATAACCCCCTAGTAGAAGTTAAAATGACATCTCTATCTTTAATAGTTTTGAAGATATTCAAGTTTTAAAATTTCAAATGCTGCTAATTAGCATAATTTAAATTGTTACAACTTTTGTTTTAAATTCATTGGATGCGCATTGGTCAATAACCCCCTAGTAGAAGTTGGAATGACATCTCTACCTACTATACTTTTGAAGATATTCAAGATTTAAAATTTCAAGTGCCCCTAATTTGCATAATTTTAAACATTTTCATTCCTCTGAATAAAATGGTCAAACAGTTTGTATGGAGGTACAATCATGCCAAGTTTGGAGTTTCTATGTATAACAGTGTCCGAGAAAAGTGTCGGACAAATTTGCTGGTAAGGAAGAAAGAAAGAAAGAAAGAAAGAAAGAAAGAAAGAAAGAAAGAGCTCGAGGAAAAATAGAAAAGTGTGTGTTAACACACACACTCTAATTAGCACAGGCAGTACCCTCCCTCCCCCCTCCCCCCCCCCCCCCCCCCCGTGTACGGGTCATTCACAACTGTCTGCCGAGGTAGATGGGATGTTGGTTCGTATCGTATCGTATCGTTGAGGCTGGCCTTTCCCAGCGGGAGGCTGTCAGCACAATGGAGTGCTCCATGCCATCGGTAAAAAGGTGGTGGGACGTTTCCAGGAAGCCAGCGGATGCGAGAAGAAGGCTGGACCGGGGCGACCAAGACTGTCAGATGGGACGGATGACCGTTACTTGATCCAGTATGTGAAGAAGTACAGGTGTCTTTCCACCGAAAGGTATCGTCAGCGATGGTGCCAGGCCTACAACATCCGAGCTTCACAGTCTGCCATTAACAAGAGACTAATGTCGACCAAACTAAGGGCATACCGCCCAGCCATTAGCATCCCTCTTGGTCCTGCACACAAGACACGGCGGGTCCAATGTTGTGAGGAACATGTAGCCTGGGCTAGGAATAAATGTAAAAGCATGATGTGGTCAGATGAATCCCGATTTTGCTTGGATTTCCAAGATAGAAGAATAGGGGTGCGACGAATGCCTGCTAAGAGGTTTGTAGAAGGATGTATGGTTGAACATGATTGCTACGGAGGAGACAGCGTCATGATGTCGGGGGGGGGGGGCAATAACAGCAAGAAGGGGAACAGTTCTCATCGGGAAGAATGAGACATTAACAGGCCAGCGTTACGTGGATGAAATTCTGCCCACAGTTGCAGAATGGATCCAATAATATGCAGCGCTACTGTTTCAAAAGGATAAAGTACAACCACACACTACCTGAGTCAGCATGCAGTATCTACAGCAACACAGTATTCCATTGTTGCCATGGCCAGCCCATTCTCCTCACCTGTCCCCTAGCACTTATCGGATGCGTTTCATTGTCGAATTAGCAATGACTATGAAGAACCCGTAGCCACAATGGACCAACTGACACAGAGGCTCACAGACCAGTGGGATCAAACTCCCTTCGCTGAGATCACCAAGCTAACAAGCAGCATGCCAAGGCAGATCCAAGCTTGCTTAGAGAAGCATGGTGGTCAAACCCGGTATTGATGCATGCAGCTTCCCAATAAACCACAACAACAACCAAAAGGTCCATTTAAGGACCACTATTTCCTCCCAAAAGAGATATAAAAAGCAATGGTACAATAAAGAAAACAAACTCCCCAAACACACATCCTCATAACACATGCACAAAGTCAAACAATGGGGTGGCATCTTTTTTCCCAGCAGTATGTTTAAAATCTGAATTTTTCTTTTATGCGTAAATATGGAAAGGAAAAGATACATAGAGTCAGGAATAAAGACTCGTTTGTTTATATGTAAAGGACGAGACAATAATATCACATTTAGTGTCACGCAGTAATAGAGTCCCAATGCATGGGTTTTGCACGGTATGAAATAGCTACGCAATCCGACCACAGTACGGGAACGAGACATTGTAAGTATTGGACAAAAAACGCATGAAAGTGGATTCGTGACATCCATCCATCCATCCATCCAACCACCCATACACACACGCATACATACAAAAAAACACACACGCATTCATACAAAAATATGTATATACATAAATACATACATACATACATACGTACATACATACATACATTCATACATACATACATACATACATACATACATACATACATACATACATACTGTGAGTGTTCCAGCTATGTAAGTTTACGTAGCATGATGGATATCAGTGCTGCAAATAATATAAGAGTATGTGCCGTCGTAATGATAGGAATTATTCCTCAAGGGCAGTGTCTGTGCAGGATTGGAATCATTGACTGAGAAGACACGTTACCAAGAAGTTACATGGGTTGGCTTTTACAGAATAAAAGGTCCTGTGAGCTATGGATAAAATCGTTTCTCATTTTTACATCATAACACGCTTAATTTTGCCTGACACGCACAAAATTTAACACGTCAAAGGAGAAACAAGTGGTACTTTTCACGCTACAAACGCTGTTTATACTAAAGCAGGAAATTGATTAAGCTCTGTACATGAATTGTGAATATCTCTGTGCAACCCCACAATATTATGTCAATTAAGAGTCAGGCAATGTATTCACAAAGACAGAAAACAACTTCCAGGCAGTACTACGAAGTCAGTTCCACTGTTAGAGAATATTCAAACAAATTTAATCGCACTTTGGGTTACACTTGAGTATCCAATATTTTATCTATCCATTTCGTTTCTGGTGGGCATTCCGGGCTACATATATGAGTATAACGGTGTCTCAACAGGAGCATGGAGCATTCAAAATCAATTTCTCAATCCAGCTGAATCACCAGATGGCAGCTGTGCATGATCATGTACTGTGCTCATGCCTTCACGTATAGCCAAGTCAACGTCAAAGTGTGCGTGCATAAGTTTACATTTATCTTGCTTAGTGACAGTTGCAATGGTTAGTTCATAACTGATCTAAGTGCTAGGAATTCGCCGCTTCACTGTGCAAATACAACAACCAAGAAAAAAGAATAAATTGCAGCAACATACTTACTTACGGCATCACAGTTCAGATCGGGTTAGATGGTAAACAGCAACTAATCAGTTTTCATTACCCATGAAAGATTGTGTCTGTATTTTTTCTCCTGGAAAATCAAGTTTTCAATAGTCCCACCTATCTAGATTTTTCCCTTTCGGGATTGTATCTTACAAAGGCTACAATTGTCGTTTACTTTCAGTAGTTGAATAGCTTTCAACTTTCGGTATCATCGATTATTACTTCCTTAGCTTCTTAAAGTCCAGACTACTCTGGTAAACGTTAGTTTCGCCCTGGGCAAATTAGGAACAGAGTACGCTCAATTTAGTCATTCTAGTATACATATTCTGTAATGTAACCGTGAAAAAAAATGTTTACTAAGGCATGCACGGTATTATAAATGTGCTAGTGGTTTTCTGGATATGTTTGTAATTCGTGCCTGGTATCCAGGCAGTCGTTGCTGATTTGGCACAATCCTGATAATCGTTATCTCGAACACGTTCTGCACTATCCCTCTGTCTATGGCCACATGCTGAAGCTGTATGGACGAAGCTTCATTGTCACACGCTTTTTTGAAGTTCCAACACCTTGAAAGGTTTTCCAGAACACTGAAGTGTATGGTACAGATTTTACGTATGGTCCATTGAGATTTGAAGACACATGTTGGCAACTGTTGTACCACCAACTGCCCTTATAGGTCTCTGCACAATTGCGCTTGTCGGAATCCATGTCGTGATCCTTAGTAGAGAAGTACTGGCCACTGTATTGGCTGAGGGAGTCACCTGGTAACAACATAACTTAAGTGTTAAGTCAACGAACACATAACTGACAGCAAAAGGATACCCGGCTTGACAGTGATTTAGTTTTGAGATAAAAGTGATAATTCCATAGACAATTATTATTATTATTATTATTATTATTATTATTATTATTATTATTATTATTATTATTATTATTATTATTATTATTATTATTATTGTTATCATTATTATTATTATTATTATTATTATTATTATTATTATTATTATTATTATTATTATTATTATTATTATTATGTTAGGCATTACCTGTATAGTAATACCATAAACGCGGGCAGAAATGAAACTTTGCGTGCTGCAATTCACTATAGCATCCGCAAAAAGTGTGGGTACTATTGAAAAGGCGAAGCAGGGGAACCATACTAAAAACCCACTTCGTTTTTCCGGTAAAGCAGGCAGCAGTTTCCCATGCAAAGCGAGACACGTTAGTACTTTTGTTCAATTCAATGCTGCTATTGGGAAAGCAATTATATCCCTGTTGGTAGGTTAATCCTGCCAAGGACTAGCCTAATGATGGTGCATGACGATGTTACTCAGGTAGGCCTGTGTACACATAATATGTAGTGGGCATACCCTAAGATGCGAGCGTCAGCATTTTACAAAGGGAAGCTTGTAAATTACAGCATCAAAGTACAAGCCGACTATTAGCCTGTTTCCCCCTCCCAACCTCTGCTAACCATGTGGCGTTTTAATCAATCCGTCCGCCGAAGCCATTTTTCACAACAGGCGTCGTGCTGTTGGGGCAACTGACCACTAGCTGATTTTCGCAACAATGTCCAGTATTACTGGGATTTCAACAGGACATATATTCTAAAGCAATAAAAATTGGAAACTGAGTTACAGGCTGCCTGAACAAAAAATGTTCGAAGTTGTATTCAATACGAATTTATTTTATTATCAACCAGATGGCCATGCTCCTGATGGAAGTGCTCATTTCAAGATACCGCCACCCGCCGAATAGTGACTTTTCATCGGCATACCATAGGAAAGGTATATCTGTGAAATACAACTCTTGTCTTGTTTTGTACACGCCCACACCTAACCATAAGAGCTCACTGTCGACGATCGTTATGAGATAGGAAATACACCATGGTGTAGACATAGCTGAAGATGCGAGCGTCAGCATTACAAAGTATCAATTTAATGACGTCGGTGGATCAGGCAGTAGCAGCTGGTTGCTAGGTCCCCCTAGCGGTCATTTACTAAACTAGTCTAAAGAGGGAAGGCCGTAGTACCTTGAGCAGCTGAACGAAGCCATCTGTCGTATAGCCTTTCTTTTTGTTACACACTGTTCCATAAATTTAAGGGCTGTATACAAGATCTCTACATCCCCACTGATACAGTGTTGTAGCCTATGGCAGAGACATAGTGGGTATGGAGAGTGATTGTTGAAATCTCGCACGACAACACCAAATCCGCCGCTGCGCTGGCATTGGCAACATGGCGTTTTCGGGCCCCTGAGGGATACAGTGTAAGCTGCGACCAGGAAGGTCTCAAGAAGCGGCCTGGTCACTCCACTGTCTGCAGATGCAACAAGTGTTACCTACTTTGCCATGTTTATATTTGGGTTACCCTCACAGCTGTAAAGTTTCTCTGTTCCGCGGAAACCCATTTCCAGCCCCGGAAGCGTGTTTGACAGGCCCAGGTTCCAGCACGTTCGTGAATCGTTATCATTTATCACACTTGATCGATAACGTATTCTGAGAAGACATGACATAATTTCCATAAAGCCGGGTAAGTTTGAGACTTTGGTATGAACAAAACTGTGGAAATTTCCCGGACGCAAAAAAAGGCAAAGGCACCGCCCATGTGCGCATGCCCAGTAGGTGACGATGAAAATCAAATCTACAGACTAGATACTGAGCAGTCTTCTGATTGGATGATTTAACGTTCTGTTATGTCCAATATTTACATATGTTAATGGTAAAAGCTCGCTGACGCTCGCTAATAATAATAATGATAATAATAATAATAATAATAATAATAATAATAATGATTGATGATGATGATGATGATGATGATGATGATAATGATGATGATGATGATGATGATGATGACGACGACGATGATGATGATGATGATGATGATGATGATAATAATAATAATAATAATGTTCTTTGATGCAGGCATTGGGATCATTGTAGCCCTTGTTTTTTTACCCACGGTACATAAAGTGCCGGAGGGTATTGTGGTCCCCTGCGTCGTCCGTCCGTCCGCCCGTGTATTGCTTGACGGTGACTTGTGGGATATGTACCAGTTACTTTGCCTATTTAGAAACATTATTGTCTTTCTGTGTAAATAGTGCATAATCTGTGGGTTAATAATATAACATCTATGCACGTTACTTTACCCTATTGCATCAGGGCAGGTGACTCTAATTTCTACGGGGAGAGCTCATGGTGCCAGATACCTAAGTTGTGCCTGATAAAAAAGGGAGTTCATCATCGAACATTGCACACAGTGCCCACTGCGGGCGTCGACAGGCTAGCGCCGGCTGTGGTTTATGGCATAATGAGAATGGTGATTTATCAGCAGACGGTGCGTACGAATACCCCCAGACTGTTGCCTTCATCAAGTCATAGTGTTCTCAATCTTTTTAGCGATTAAGATATTGGATTAGTGAATCATATAATTGAATCCTTTGCAGTGTATTCCATATTGAGACGTCCGTCCGACTTGTCGATGTTACTGCGATATCTCAAAACATAGTCACCGTAGCTGTACCAATTGTTTTTTATGCACCTTATAATGGCCCGGGTTCCTATTGAAAACCAGTTTCCTCTAAAAAATTTTATGAAATTTTTAATGTGTCTATTTCAAGGCCGTCTGAGTGATACACAAGGAGACGACGTTATGATAATATCAAGAAAAATATTCACCGTAGGTTTACCAAATTTTTGTCACAGTAGAACGTTGTGATGGACCAGGTTCCTATTGAAAACCAGCGTCTTCTGATGATATTTAAACTTTCTATGAAACTTTAAAGTATTTATTTCAAGGCTGTCTGAGTGGCGCACAAAGGAACGACGTTACCATAATATCTCAACAAGGATCCATCGTAGCTTCATCCTTTGGAGCAGTTACACGGCATTATGGGACCTGTTCTAAATAGAGGCTACCTACAAATGCTTCTATGTATTATAGTTGAAAATATTCACTATTAAAAGTCCCAGCTTGCTGTGGCTAATTGTCCTAAAGGACATTTTTTTGTCTAGAGCTTTGTGCGTTCATGGACAACAAGATGGAAATTGTAGTTCCATCTAAAAAAAAAGCAGAATTGATGAAAGAAATTGTGGGAGCCAAGGGTAATCCGTTCTCTGAACGCTTTTTTAATTAATCCCGTCCTCCCTGTGGCCATTTGAATCACACCCTCTTCTTTGCGTCGGGTGCAAATGGCCACAGTCAGACCGCAAATAAAAAACTACGGACTACAAACGCTCCCAATGACTGCAAAATAAATATTATTGTTATGTTCGAATACTTTAAATGGCCAACTTGCTAGTTATTTGAAGGCATTGTACAATTTACCTTCCAGAAAACAAAATGAAAAGAGGAAACATTATGACTATTTTGGGGGCGGACGGGGAACGTTGATCGTGTTCACTTTTATATCATTTGACAACAGGTTGGTTACAAATCGGATGTATACATTTCACAAAATTGCCTTATAGTTTACTTCCAACAAACAGTATCAGTCAATTGAAAATGAAATTGGTTTAGGAACAAGAGTTCCCTATAACTAACAAGTCACGGGAAAATTAGACCAATAAAAGAACCGGCAATATTGAAGAACTAATGCAATACTTATATAAAGATAGCCATTAGCCAATAATATTTCAAATGCATACTGGCACAAACAATGTTTTACTTTTGTTGTTCTGGTCATACAGCTCTTTACATTGGAACGTCAATGGTGACAAAACAGGGAAACATTTGCACAGTCGGAGGCAATTTCCATTGTTTAGCAGTGTCGCAATTTCCATTGTTTAGCAGTGTCGGCGGTACCAGACACAGCTGATGTAAATATTACTGCCTGCACTTTCGTATACTACTGCAATGGTTTAATCCACCGTCCATTAGCTGAGTTCTGAACTCAAAATTTTATAGGGCAACTGATGAAAGACTTCGTAATGTCATTGTAGGTAAGTTATTCCGTTTTTTAATCAGAAAACAGCATTCAAATATTTATACCAGGGTGAAAGAATCTGTTTCGTGTCTGCATGGATATAAATATGGGGTATTGTGAAACATATAAGAATGTGTACGTAGCATATGTTTATTTGTGCAGAAAAGTGGTTGTGCCATATTATCTTAATTTTACCTGCATTTCCATCATAGTTAAATACAGTGAGACGATAGCCGTTATTAGAATCTTCCACGTAGAAGTAACCATAATTTGCATAGCGGACTTGGCCGCCCCAATCTTCTAAGTCAATCCTCAATCTGTTGCCCGAATTTTCGGTCAGGCGATGTAAATTATCGTTGCCTGCATAACAAAACAAGATATTTAAAGTATTTTACTAACTTCAAATTTGTCCCTCCGTCTCCGTTACTTTTGAATATACGTATAAATACAACTTGTACTATATCAATGTGATTAAATACATTGTGAACCATATTTTTAAACTCTAATAATGTAGGTACAACAGATTAAAGCATTTGACAAGCATAATGACAGAATATAGTTTTATTGAGGCCACCATCGAAGTTTTATCAAACGGACCTACAATACAAACATGGACGTTTTATATGTCTCAATATTGTACTAGCAGTTACAAAGAAAGTTCAAAAAAGTCAAAATCCATGACAAACTAAAATCATACCGAGCCAAAATTCCCCGTCAATTTCGCCAAAGCCTTGTTGGTAGGCCTTCCAATTCCTGAAGAAATTGACGGACCCATCCTGGCGCCGTTGGAAAACCTGCCGAAAACAACATGTGTATTGCGACAATCATAAACAGGGCAAACATACTATCAGTTTATTATCATTTGTGCTATAAGTCGTGGTATTAATTAACTGACTTTAACTGACTTCCGGGAAAATGGAGGTTACTTGTCACCAAACGTAGAGCCTACGGGATGAATCTTTCGAAATCCTCTGAAGTGTATTTATAGACCATATTTTTTTCAATTGGTAGAAAATCGGCAATAGAACCATCAAAAATATACTTTATAAGCCGTTTTTCTTCCGAGTTTGGGTACCGTTTGCCATCCTCTCATTTCCTATTTCCAATATAACATCCGTACTTACTGCTCTTAAGTTGTTCTCTCAAGTAAATCATATATAGGCTTAATGTAAACAAAATCGGCGAGATCACACCACCGCAAAACCAAAAAAAAAAAAAAAAAAAAAAAAAGAAGAAGAAGAAGTGGGGACATGGTACAACAATAAAACGGTACTATCAGAATGAACACAACTGCACTCAGACAAGTAGAACGGCAATGTCACATAAAAAGAACTGTTGACAGGACAAGACGTCACAGACAGGGGAAAGCCATAATACTACTATTTGTAAAAAATCATGTAACAGCTCCAGGCTTGTCTGTGGAATTGGTGTACGATTCTACAGCCTAAAAATGTTTTTGTTTTCTTGAAAAGTACAATTTTCAGAGCTAAATGATAAACTTTGCACTGTGAACAGAGCAAATGGAATTACGCTATTTTGCAATCGATCTCGTTCCGCTATAAAGTTTCCACATTCGAAAATAAAGTAATGAAAAACATCCTCATTTGCAGGACCACAGAATCACCTGAGTGAGTCAGCGAGACCATTTTTAATAAATCTGCTTTGAGCATACTACACTATATACGTAAACAGGATAGTAAACGCGATAGTTTTCAAGACCCAATGTAAAGTAGTGGACTAACTTTAGGCTTATTTTGAGTTAATTTTGAATTGGTCTAGAAACTCGGCATCACAGGTGGCGGGTGGCAAATCGTTCGGAAGACGAACAGCTGAAGGAAAAAAGGATGCATTGAATAAATTAGCTCGTGGCCAAATTAAAGACAAATTGTATTAAAATCTCACATTATACCTGTTACGTTGCCTGACGGAAGTTGGCAACAAATCTGTCAAATATTGAGGTGCATCACCCGTGAGAATTTTGTAAAATATTATTTGTTCATTTTTGCTTTCTTCGGTCTGACAATTTTTCGAAACCAGATTTCTGATAAATTAGATCGTGCCTCATTGCAGCTGTTGCTCCTGTGACGTCACTTCCACCTGCTACATTGATTTTTTCTAAGTCCTCGCAGTCGCATCTTGTACACCCATCCCACACAACAGACCCGTACCCTAAAAATGACCGTATAAAGGAGAAATAAAGAATTTCTAGAACTTTTCTGCTTAAACGATGTTGTAGCTGTTTCAAAATGTTAAACATCTTCATGTCTTTGGTGGTTAACCCATGAATATGACTTATCCAGGTTAAGTCAAATCATATCAATAATCCCAAGTGCTCATGCTCTGATTCATTCTGTAAAGGATTGTCCATGAAAACCAAGTCCGGATAAAGACGAGGAAGTCGTACCCTTGAAATTATACCAGTGGTTTTAGAAGGATTAAATGACACCAACCGTTCTTACGCCCAATGTTCTGCTTCATGAAAGTCAGAATTCATGAATTTGCTGAAACTACAGATCATCGACAGTGATAAAAAGAACTGTATTATCGGCAAATAATCTGACGGAGACATTCACAACGTTAACAATATCACTAATATATATATATATATATATATATATATGTCAAGAATAAAAGGGCCAAGTACCGATCCCTGTGGCACGCCTCCTTTGATTCGGTTCCCAGACGACTCCCCCGCCCCTTCCACACACCTCCGTCCCCTTCACAACAACACATTGCTGTCTGCACAGACGCTTGAAGCTGACCGCGGGCAACTGCATGCGCGCACTGTAACGTAAACCGCTATTCATTGTATTATAGTAAACACCAAGATATGAAACTCGAGTCGGAACCGGCTGACATCGCTCTCGCAAATATCCCCAAAACTTTCATTCCGATAACTTTTAAGCAAAACGATTCGGTGGTTCCTCCTCGCATTAGGTGGACGTCACTCAGAGTTGAAATGAAATCCTATGTTTGTAAGCGCTAAATGAGATTGCATAGCTTTTTCAATGCACCAGAAATGTAAAACTAACTCTATGGTGACACCTACCCCTCAAACAATCAAGCTCTATGTAGCTGCCAACCCTGAGTCAATGTATCAACATAATGTGTCAGGTTTGTGACATTTGAGAAAAATACTGTCAATTGTGAGTAATTTTTAAAAATTGAGTAAATGTGCATTTAGGCATGCCAGAAAAGAATGGAAGTCATTAGTTTTCGGGAGAAGGTTCCACAACGTGATAGCAGAAGGAAAAAGGGAGTATTCGAATAAGATTGTTCTACAATTGAAAGAGGGTTAATCTGAACGTCTGCTTTGATCGAGTTGTGCCCTAGTATTACGGTGGAATGTTAGAATATTGGGGAGAAGAGAGCATGAATAGCTAGGGGTTAATTTATGAACTATTTTATACATCATGATTTGTTTGGATCTTTCTCTTCGTTTGGATAGGGTCTCCCAGCCAATTTCTTCGTATAGCTTTTCTATACGGGTGGTTTTCATTGCTCCTGTCACGATACGAGCCGCAGTCAGTTGAATGTCTTCCAAACGCTTTGCATCATCCGGCGTGCAGCCATCCCAGACCACATTTCCGTACTCTAAAATAGGTCGCATAAAGGAGGTAAAAATAGTATAAGACTAATTTATATTTTTTGTTCTGGTGAAACATATAAACCACATGCCCAAACACAAAATGTAGCACGACAAAACATCATTATATGTATGTATGTATGTATGTATGTATGTATGTGTGTATGTGTGTGTGTGTGTGTGTGTGTGTGTGTGTGTCCAACATCATCTTAACGTTCACCAAAGAGCATGAATGAATGACACGGTGTGTATGGACGTGTGAAGATATTGATATAAAGGTAATGTCCAACCTGGAAAAGTGACTTCATTTCCACGCAACACAATAAAACCTATATCCTCAATTGACCATGAGGCTGTGCAGGAATCTGTCTGCACTAAACCGGGAACTCAAAATTCAATGTTGTATAAACAGAACTTTTTGGGTAAAAATGTATTTTTGTAAAAATGGCTATTTTTATGAAAATGCTTACGTTTTGGGGAATCTTCATTGTTGAAAAGATTTAAAAATAAGAACTTATCATTTCTTAGAAAATTCCGGATATATTTTGGCTTTAGAAATGTCTCAGAGTAAATCAGTTTTTAACTGTATAAAATCAGATCAGTCGTTTTGGAGAAATATCCACGTGAAACAAACATTTTAGTGCAGATACCTGTTGTCTGTAGTCAAGTTCCAAAGGTTGGTTTAAACATGTTGTATTGAAACAATCAAAGGAATATTTTATTGAAACAATCAAAAGATATTGACACTGTCTATTGACTACCATGTTAACACTGAAAGTATTTTTTCCATTTTTCAATATTGCATTAGGGCTAGAACTACCAAATTTGGACATATGATAGACAGCATGTATGTCTACCAAATGTTCAAAAATCTCAAATGAACAATTATCCAAAAACATGTTGGACATTACCTTAATTGTTCTCATGTATTAACATGAAATACAAGAAAAAAACACAAAGCAAATGATCCCGCCTGGCTCGTAAAAATGCAAACAAACAATCAAACAAACAAACAAAAATGTGATTTAAATTATTTCCCTATTACCATGCCTTTCATGCAATGTTATTTTGAAGTAAACATTCCAGTTGACAAAGATTGCATCACCTTGTCCTAATTTCCGCATCGTAGTAGATATTCATAAAGAGGACGCTTTTCCAGGATTTTGACATCCATGTCCTTTTTTTTTTTTTTTTTTTTTGAAATGGGCACACTGTTTGTGCCAGTTTCATCCATGACAGATATGTGGAAGCAACTGGTGACAATTCCATCCAGCTCTGTGCGTTTGCCAGAATATTGTACAAACTTTTACCCAATGTACAACGCAAACGTGAAAAAGCCACGTAAATTTCGCCGTGTTAGATGGATGGAGCTGATCTGAGGGTACTACAACGTTTTACACAGGGGAGGCTTTGTGCTATACAGTGACATCTCAAAAACCACTCGAAAATACACCTAATAAAACTACTCATTATATTTCACTGACAATGATGTGGCTTGTTATTTCAAGGAACCTCAAATCGATTTTAAAAAAATATGGATTTCCACCAATCGTTTTCTTCACCAGAGAGTTATTTGTGACACTTTTCAAACTTCTTTCGAGACTCTCTCTGTGCCAATGAAAAGTTTTCCATGATAATTTGATAATGTCAACAAAACAAAAAAAGTGCTGTTGATAAGGGAGAAGACCATTTTGTAGACAGTGTCAGAAAAGTGTCCATCACATGAAGACTAAAAGCACAGTAAAATTTACCTTTATCAAAATGTGATGCACAAAGCATATCTATGAAATGAATGAATGAATGAATGAATCAATCAATCAATCAATCAATCCACCTAGAGACAAAACAGACAGAAATGAAAGAAGAAAGTCAGAATGGATGAAAGAAATGTTGAGAGAGAGAAAAAAACAACGAAAGAAATAGAGAGAAAGAGAGAGTGAAAGAGACAGAGAAAGAAAGGAAGAAAAAGAAAAAGAAAATCAGAAAGAAAAAACAAAGAAAGAAAAAGAGAGAGAGAAAAGAGACGAAAATACGATACAGTGATTAACATGGGTTATGAATAATAAGAATGTTCACATGTATCCCCTTCTTTTTTAAAAGGCGGACTATTTCAATGGCAAGATGAGTCTTTCAAGTGCCCGATTGGCTAATATTATGGGCCTTCAGTGCAAGTGACTGCACGTACATCTGTTTTACATCCATTTCCCCTTTCTTTTTTACGCGCGTGTTTTATTTCATATGTATGTGTTGTAGTACGTGACCCCTCCAAGTCCCAGTGAGCTTGAACTTTGACATAAGGTAAGGTGACCAATCTTGGTCAAGCAAAAGACCGACAGAAATGCACGACCAAATGTCCCTGAAAGGATTCGCCTGGTATGTTCATTGAAAAAAAGCTATTTAATCTCATTTTGCGCTGACAAACATAGGATTTTATTTCAACTCGGAGTAACGTTCGCATAATACGAGGAGAAACCACCAAATCGTTTTGCTTAAAAGTGGTCGGAATGAAAGTTTTGGGGATATTTGCGAGAGCGATGTCAGCCGGTTCGGACTCGAGTTTCATATCTTGGTGTTCATTATAATACAATGAATGGCGGTTTACGCTGCAGGGCGCGCATGCAGTTGCCCGCGGTCTGCTTCAAGTGTCTGTGGTCACTCAAAGGGAACAGGAAACCATTAGCCATGGAGAGAAGAATGGACCAGGTCCGACTAATCAATACCATTGTTCTGACTACTGAAATTCTCTTTTGATGTAAAAAACAAATCACCGCAATACACTTACTGGACCCCAAATATGGAAAGCCGCATGTGAATCCACACCCAAACAAGCCAAGTATGATGTTCCCAAGTTCAAATTTTAGAAAAATCGAGTTGTAAGCCACAAAATATACTTTTTGGAATGACAACATCACAGAGGTAAAGCTACAAGTTTATTTGACACAATAATAAAATCACAGGGCAGAAGAAATGAGTAGGTGTCATATTACAGCCATAAATGAATAAGAATTGGCAACATCTTCTTTCAATGCGATTTTCTCGGAACTGTTTTTCTTGCTCAACCACTGCAATTTGTACATCGCCTCACAGACATATGAATTTCCATATCACATTAAAATCAACCGAAATCAAGAGAAGAATACCATATTACTGGGCCCGATTGAAAAACAGCATTTCTGCTGAATCGGATTCCCAGAATAAATATATTCAATTATTATTATTATTATTATTATTATTATTATTATTATTATTATTATTATTATTATTATTATTATTATTATTATTATTATTATTATTATTATTATTATTATTATTATTATTATTATTATTATTATTATTATTATATCCAGGAGCGGTTTCCAGGACTTTTTTCTGACAACCCCTTCTCTGACTTTTGGAGCAATTTATAGAAAGAAAATGAACAACCTGTCAGGACTAACTTAAAAATTCTATACCTTTTTATTTATACTATTTCAGGACTCACCAATGAATTTGATCCTGGACATGGATATATATTTTCAGTTTTTTTAGATTTCAACTTGAAAACAAATGTGCGACTTCTGCGCGAAAAATGTGAAAATCCTACTAAGTCAGACAGAATGCCATGTTATAAAATCTCAAACAATTCCAATCCTGCAAAAAAGAGAAGAAAACAAAGAAAGAAAAAACTGATGGATACAAATCTGTGGATATGTAGTAATCAGAAAATATATAGGTTTCATGTACTTTTGAAAAAAAAAATGGGTAATATCGATCCAAAGTTGGCAGTCTCACTGCGCACTAGCCTCACATCTTCCACCTAACAACCGCTTGCGAGGTCTTAAAAGCGAGGTCGCTATAATGCTGCAAAGCAAACACAGTTCGTATGGGCAGGCAAGAAAAATTTCACCCATGTGAAGAAACTGTAACATCATCGCCTTGATCACGGTGTATTCTATTAGCCTCTGTAACGGGTATCATAGTACGTGATCAAAGACTACTCTAGGAAACCAATAGAGTAGGTTATCCAAATGTAACAATGCACCGCCTTATCACCGATACAACTTTGAAACTAAAGGACTGTCAACACATGAATGTACTTTATTTCGCTATACATGTAACTCAGAAAATTGAGGCATTCTGCCGAAAAACAGGAATACATAGCAATAAATACATATATGCAGACAACGACAAATTATACATAGGCCTATACAATAACAAAACACACAAAAAGTAACATACAAACATACAAGCTATAGAAGTGATTGATGTTTCTCAATTTTTCAGGTTGTACAAATTACAGCGGGCCTTCAATTTCGATTGCAGCAGTCAAAAACGATCCCAGAATGTAAATTACTTCAATACCACGACATTTTATCAGAAATAGAAATTTCTCATTGTCGTGTAACTCTTTAAAATTTGTAAATATTTCATCAGCCAAATCTATAATTTTTTTACGTGGACTAGAGAATTTTGTGCATTCAAGGAGATAATGAAATTCATTTCCAGTTGAATAGAAGAGCATGTATCACAAAGTCGTTGATCAGGTGGTGTTTTGATCGCTCATTTGTGCCTGCCAATTTCAATGGGGGAGATTATGAGCACTGATTCTCAGTCTTGTAAGGCTTTTCTTTACTGTAGCATTTTTGATTACATATAAATATTTTTCTAATTCGAAATTTTCTTTAAATTAAGCGTACGTTCTCAATTTTTTATCCGATTGTAATTGTATTTTGAATTCACTTTCCCATTGCATTAAGAATTTTTCTTTGAATTGTTTATTTATCATTTTGGTCGGATAATCCTCAAAATTTACTCCGTAATTATCCCAATATCTTTACACCCAATAAGATCCAAAGTGTCTCTTACAGTTGTTAACCATTGAGATTTTCCTGTTATCATTAATTCTTGGTTACATTTGAAGGCATCATACAAAAGTATTTCGGAATCTAAAGTTATAACACGATGCCACTTCTTACATACACGACTGAGGATCATCAAGGAGTAAAGGCATTGGCTTGTTTCACTTAGTAATGCTATGTTGCAGGCTTTTCTATTAACTCCCAAGCAATATCTAAAAAAAAAAAAAAAAAAAAACAAGATGTAATTTCTCGAACAGTGTAAGTTTTAAAGTAAGAACTTAGATCATCCTGTAATAACAATTTAGTTGACTGGATAGTATACGCTCCCCAACCTTCAAAACCATGGAGAAAAATGGTTGCAATCGTTTTTTTTTCAAAGAGATGCACGTACAATCGGATATCTGTTTGATTACTATATTAAAATTTCTTCAATCTGCCTATTGCTCTCAGTGCTTTATCACACAAGTATTTACTGGCACCCATTAAATTTCCATTTAGCGAAATTTTTATTCCCAGATACACGTATGTTCTTACAACTTCAATTTCTCTTTTGCCAATTTTAAAACGACGGAAGACTAATTTAACAGTTTTGTTAAATATCATTACCTTTGACTTTTCTACAATAACGGACAGTTTCTATTCTTGACAATATAAGGAGAGCTTATCCATATAACATTGCAGACCAATTTCAGATTCGGATAACAGAATAAGATCATCTGCGTATAATAAACAAGTCAGTTTTTCAGAGTACAGCATTAAAGGATCACAGTTAATAACAAATATAGAAGAGAGGTCAGTGGCATAAATATTAAAGAGAGTGGGGCTTAGGACACAGCCTTGCTTTACTCCATTATTTATCAAACTTTGCCAGAAAGTCCTGAAGAAAATTTAATTTGAACATATGAATATCGGTACACATCGTTCAAAATGTTAAACATATAACCACCAATATCGCATGTTAACAATTTATACAACAAACTTTGATGCCAGACCATGTCGAATGCCTTTTGAAAGTCAATGAAACAGACGTATAAAAATTTATTTTTACCGAGTACTTTCACTATTTATCAATTAGTGTACGGAGAAGCAAAATATGATCACTCGTTCTTGATCCTTCCGTGAATCCAATTTCATATTTATTGTTTATGCCTCTATCATCTGTATAATTATTAATACTCCTATTTGGAATGGAGGAAAATAATTTAGATAAACAACTAGTTAATGAAATCCCTCTATATTTGTCAGGGTCCAATTGTGATCCACCTTTGTGAAAGAGCGTTAATAAAATTATCTTCCAAGCTTCCGGGAAAAAAACTGATGAAAATATCAAAGTGAAAAGGCGTGTTATCAATGGTGATAATACGTCTTCTCCTGTTTTCAACATTTCATTTAGTATACCATCTTTTCCGGGCGATTTCCCATTTTTTAATGTGGATATGGCACATGTAATTTCACTCTCTTTTATGGCAAAATCAATTTCAGGAAATGTCTTTTTCAAATTATCATTTTCAATTTCATCCTGTACTTTTTGTTCAATAGAACTCATTTTATCCCTAATACCCTTTGTCATAATTGTGATGCCGTATACGCTGAGCACAGTCGATCTTTTCTCTAGGTTGGTTTCTGGGTGAAACGACATTTTCAAGTTGTTTTATTAAGTCCAAATAATGAGTTGTATTCTTATCATGCATGTCAGTTAGTGATTTGAAAGTATTTTGTTTGAATTCTTTTCCTTTTTTTTCCGGGTTTGTCGAAACTCTCTCCTTATCTTGCAAAATTTTTGCCTCAGATGGTAATTTCGTGGCTCTTTGGATACTTATCTTGCCATTTTTTTTATTTCCCGGTAGATGGCGTAACAACCTTTGTCGGCAAAATGTGGAAGTCGCTTTCGTTTCTGAATATTATGGGGGTTTTTTATATATAATAGCAAATTTACCAGCCTTGTGTATAATTAAAGTTAAATCATTCGCAGCTTTGTCTATAGAAGCTCTATCATTTACATTATACTGAGTTTTCATGAGATTTTCAAAAACTGTTTTACAAATAGTTTCGAGTGCCAATTTAAAGCCCTTCGGGTTTGAAACAAACCAATACGCGGTATGCATTTTAATTTCCCGCCACAAAGCACAGGTTTGACGCCGGGCGATCACGGGGGACGTGCGGGTCACATCACTGTCACAGACAGTGCCATGTGTTCATTTCTCACAAAATTAGCGTTTTTTTGATAAATTTACGTTCACAAATGCCAAACTGGTATTAATCTAGTACTTCCCGAGCCATATATAAAGAAAAAATTCCTTCTGCCTTTGATAAACTTTCTTTATTTCAAAATGTTTTTAATATCCCGCTTGTCCCAACAGGTACCGACCTGTATCTCGCCATATCCCGCCAAGTGAGACCAAGCAATCAGGTATACAGTTGTAGCGGGAAATTAATAAGCATATCTCCTATTTGGTATTATTAGGCTTGGCTCCAGTGCACGTTCCTTGCGCGGCTGGAAGTAGTTAAAGGATAATTGCTTTACATTAATGCCTAAGTCAAATGAGACAGTAAAGTGATCGGAATACCAATTAGACTATTGGACTTCCATACAAGGTATAAAGGGCAAGAAGGTGTAATCCACAAGAATATAATCGACACAACTAGGTCGTCTTGCATTATGGCTGTAAGAAGTGTATGTACCTGACAAGTCACCTTAAGTTCTACGATTTTAAATACGGAGCCCTGTTGTTTAACAAATTTCCAACAATTTTTGACCATGTATATCGGTTTTACGGTTGTCCATATTGCTTCTACAAAGTGGAGTATCCATGTAATTATCAGGTGGCAGTGGTATTAAATTGACATCGGCTTTCTCTGGTGTTACATAATCATTTTCTGTATTTGTGACAACATGGAAATCTCCTAGTATCATACATTTGGACCCTGATTGACTAATTGTACATATATCACGCAATAAAGTATCAAATAAATCAACATCACTTGAATACATTGAATTGATAGGAGAAACATAAGTATATCCCACGTATAAATTTGCTTTAAATTTGAAAAAACAACACTTTTTTAACTTTATCCAAACAATATCAGGATGACGTATTTTAACAAACTCAAACCAATTTACAAGTTTATTTTTAACGTAAATAGCTATTCCACCTGAGTGTTTAGTTCACCTTGAGGTTTCTCCCTTGAACTAATATGTGCTTTATGCCCTTTGATATCCAGTAAATATTTCGAAGTTGCATATGTTTCTGAAAGGTCAAATACATAAAACTGCAAGAGGTAACTTAAAATTCCTCATCTTCGAATTTTGATATTCTTTGTCCACAAACTAAATGTCTGTGGCCGTGGATATTCCAGTGCATTATTCTAACGAATCCATGTGGTTTTCAGTCACTAAATATTATATAGATATGCACAGTCAAGTGTCACTTCCTTTCACCACCGACGACTATTTGTGTGCCATCGATTATTGTGTCTATTCTTACCAGCACCACTTCGTGTTTGTCGTTTTAGGGCGGGGTTATAACGGTACTTAATATTCGCAGCTAGGATGCGTGTACCTTGCTCGTTTAGATGAATGTTGTCCTCATACATATCTTTCCGAATGGTTTGGTTTTGTCCATCCACAAAGCTGAAGTAATTTTTGCACAGTTCTATACCTCCCGTGTCATTCACAAGCAATCTAACTAATGAGTTGACATTTAAGGTGTTCGGTGTTTTTTCTTCTTCTATTTTTTTAACTATAATTCATCCTGAGAATGTTGTTTGTTTATCAGTAACAGGACTCTTGTCTCAGTTGTCATCTTATCATGATAATCAGCCATAAGGACCGCCCATCTAGCATTGTGTATGCTATTCATCATAGAATATGCATACAGAACGACAACTGTACTGAATGATACAATTTTGCAATATATCCATCATATATTTCTTCGATCCTTGGCATATTTTTTCATCGCTTTTCCCCTGTTTCGGCAGTTTCAATGCGATTATACGTGTTACCGACTTAAGAAGTGTTACAAGCTTCTATTGGGACAACTGGTCTTGTTATGAATACCCAGTGTTGATTTTATTGTTAGGTTATATGGGGAAAAGTTGAATTTTGTACAGTGGATTACATATTTGGAGGATGTGGTTGTTCCCTCCCTTTCTGATAATGATGACACTGTTCGACCGCTCCTTGTGTGCTGGGGCAAATATGCTGAAACGTAAATTCTATGCTTGCTCTGATGAAGTTAAAACTCTGCTTATTAAATCATATTTTACCTCATTATGTACTTCCCAATCGGGGGTAAATTACACAGCGAAAACCTTACAGAAGTTTACCGTGTGCTTTAATAATGCATTTCGATGGATGATGGGTTTGCCCAGGTGCTGTTTGGCAAGTGCAATGTTAGTAAATAGACGAGTGTTGACATTTGGAGAGCTGAATTGAAAGTCAGTGTACACTTTTTGGAATCGGATATATGCCAGAACTAACAAAGTTATACAGGTGCTACTAAACTGTCATGTTATATGGGACTCGGTATTTTTCCAGTTTTGAAAAATACCGAGTCCCATATAACATGACAGTTTAGTAGCACCTGTATAACTTTGTTAGTGCTGGCATACATCCGATTCCAAAAATTGTACACTGACTTTCAATTCAGCTTGACAGTTCAGTAGCACGTGTATAACGCAGGACATGCTGAACTCTTGTCGGTTTTTACTGTTTTACAGCGTAATCATATCTTTATATATTATATCTGTGATGTTATATTTGGACTTTGAGTCTGAAATAAACTTTACCTTATCTACATTTCGTTTCAGAAAGCCTAAGTTCACTTTCAACACCAAGCAATACATGGGCCCTGTAATGCTTCTTAATGATACAGTAGTACCTCCTTTGAGAGACCGACCCTAGTGCCACCCAAAAGTTGGCCGCAAAAAGCAGGTGGTCTCTCAAAGGAGGTATAAATAACATAAAAAGTATACAGAGAGACCTGAAAATTGTGTTTTCGCAAAGGAGGTGGTCTCCCAAAGGAGTGGTCTTTCAAAAGAGGGACTACTGTATAGACGTACTAGGATATGATTGTTTTATAGAACAGTTTCGCGTACAAATTTCAAGCACATAGTTAAATGCAGGTTAAGCTCCCATCTTCCAATGAAGAAACCAGACATGTAATCTCAATGGTACTTTTCGCATAAAAACAAACATAAAACTTTAATTTGTTTAGGATCGTGGAGCCTTAACATTTCAAACACGCGTAAAACAAGTAACTAAGACGTGAATATACGCAACTCTGGTCATAATATGAATGCTGCACAATACATATAATGTAAAAAAACATGAATTGCAACAGATTTTCTACAACAGTTTTTATCCAATCGTTCAATACTTAAATCAAGTCTCACAAGGTTTCAAGGATGGATTTCAGATCTGCATTTGGTGAACTTAAAAACGTATGTTGCGTGTTAAATTTAGATTATTCTGTTGTACTTTGACGTTTGAAATCTGATATGTTTTCTTTGCACTTCACACTGTAAACTTAAAAAAGACAAAAAGGGTACAGATAGCTTTATCAACAATAATACAGAAAAACATCTTGTCTTACTGTCCAGCCTCCTCCAGCTGTGGTGAGGTCGCAATAAACAAGTGTCCCATTTATATCCTCGTTGTCCAAAAATATTTTGTAGACGCCATTTTTCTTGGCGCCGGCCTTCTGCAG